>JAJOOR010008990.1:0-52453 GCA_036250505.1 Solanum acaule
TTTTTTTTTTTTTTTTTTTTTTTTTGTGTTGGCGTGTGTTGCCTTTTATTTTTTTGTGTTGCTTCTTGCTGATTTTTTCGTTTATTCTGTGCTCCTCAATGTTTTTGTGCCGGTGTAGGTATGTAGTAGTAGTAGTAGTAGTATGTGTGTGTTGTGTATATAGTGGTGAGGGTGTATATAGGAAGGGTGAGTAGTGTGAGGTGTGTAGGTAATGTGAGGTAGTGGAGGTGAAGGGTATTGGAGTGGAGTTGGGGTAGGGGTGAGGGTAGTGGGGTTAGTTTTAAGTTTTAATTTTTTTATAATATAATATTTAAATAATTTTAAACTAATAAATTAGCTACTAAATACTGAAAAGAGTTGAAACTTTGTTCTTGAATTTCAAATCCATGTTTCGCTTGAACAAACCTGAAAACCATCACAAACAAAACAAATACACAAAAATTTTGCCCCAGTTTTTACTGAAAATTTTTTGTGAGTTATTAGCAAATGTAAATTAAAAAAATAAAAATAAAAATAAACTCAGACTAGGAAGTGCTTATCATAGGAGAAAAATTATCGATCTCAAACTCGGAAGTGTTTATCCTAGGAGAAAGTAACCAAATCTCATTATGTAGGAGGGTCCTGCTAATCCCATTGTCCAGGAAGGTCCTGCTAATCCAAATCTCATTGTTTAGGAGGGTCCTACTACACTAATTCCATTGTTTAGGAGGGTCCTGCTACACTAATTCTCATTGTTCAGATGGGTTCTGCTACTCTAATTCCTATTGTCCAGGAGGGTCCTGCTACACTAATTCTCATTGTTTAGAAGGGTCCTGCTACACTAATCCCATTGTTTAGGAGGGTCCTGTTACTCTAATTCCCATTGTTTAGGAGGGTCCTGCTACACTAATTATCATTATTTATACATTAGGGAGAGTTAATACATGTTGTACACTTTTTTCCTTACGAGGTTTTGTCCCACTGGGCTTTCCTTTTAGGTTTTTTAATGAGGCAGCCTAGATGTGTATCAATAGATATGTGTACTCTTTTCCTTCACTAGAGTTTTTCTTTTTTAAAAGTTTTATTAGTAAGGTTTTTAATGAGGCACATCATTTATAAATTAGACATTCAAAGGGGAGTGTAATAAATATAGTGAATGTCTATCTGTTAGAGAATATTTAGGAACCCTAACTTTGGAACCAAATCATTTTTTCCCTATAAATAGTGGGGTCCTCGTCATTGAAAAACACACCTCAAAAGAAATAATAAGTCTTCTCTCTTCTTCCTACTATCTTCTTCTTATTTTGTAGTTTCATTACAGTAACCTTTATTTAATTAAAAAAAAACTAACAATTTTAATTGGGTAAAAACTTTACATGTTCTTTTAAAACACTTAACTTTTTTTTTCTTTGATTAAAATATTGAATTAATTCTATTTAATTAGTTGATAATTTAAAAGTTAAAATTAGAGATTAGTTGTGGTGTTGATACGTAGGCGCTATCACCTCTCCTATTATATAGATATAGGTATACCGATTTATTTCATTATTTTATTGTTTTATTATTTTATTATATTTCTGTTTCTTTTATTAATAAGGCATGTCGTATGGATAGAATTTAATAACTATCACATTTCCGTATTATTTTTACAATCATTTTTAAATTTACTTATTATATATTTTAAAATAATTATTTAATATAATTACTGATATTTAATTTTAATTGTATAGAAAATTGAGAAATTTTCTATATACAAATATATATACACACTAGTTTTTCGACACGTGTGTTGCACGTGATTATCAATTCTGAAAATTTAAGCGAAGATTTGAATAATATGGTCTACACAAAATAATACTACTGATTCTTTTGTGAATGTTCAATGTGGATCATCATATATATCTCATATTCACACGTACCTATGAAGATGGTCAATGAAATTTTTTATTAGTTAAATGCAATACTGCATATATTTATTTCAATTTGGTGAGGTTCAATCATGTAATTAGTCGTATCTCACCAATATTACCTTATAGACGATATTTGTTATGTAGTTTTCTTGTCATCTAACCAGATGTGTTTTGCACGTGTATTCCACTTAATTTGTTTAGATGTCATATGAACATGTTGAGAAGAACTACATTTTATTTTTTAGAACTATTTTGTATATTAATTGCTATTTTATACGTTATAACATAATAGATGACGTTCTTTTTGTTGGCTCTCATATTTGAATTCTCGATTGACTGTGTACATAAATCAAAGATAGTTATTTGGCTGTCCATGGTTAATTGAGAAAGGTTTCCTTTTTTTTACTGAAAAAACTAAAAATTAAAATTAAAATATATATTTTATATGTGAAATCATATATATAATCACTTGTTTATCTTACACCCAAAAAAGATATAGATCATATACTTGGAAATAAGAACAATGTGCTATCACATATATAGGGGAGGTATAATAATATGAAAAATTATTGGTCAAAAGTTAATATAAGAAAAAGATGAAAGATAGAAATAATTAATGTAATAACTATGAGAATTCATAATATTATAACTAAAGAATGTAAAAGAGTCTGAATAACATTAGTAATACCTTATACTTCCATAAATAAATAGAACCTTTAATTAATGTTACTATTTTTTTTTTATAGTTATTAGATTATAATTTAGTGTAGGGATAAAATGAAAATGTTTATTCCATATTACTGAATATAAAATTTATTTTGTTATGATAAATTTTAAATGAATCATATATATTCACATATTTTCACATTTGTTGTGAGTTCTTTTTTTTTTTAAAAAAAAAGAAGAACTCAAAATAAAATAATATATATATATATATATATATTGATGTTAGAAGATCTTGTTAACTTGATAATACATTCGTGACATATATAAATACCTACCCAAATATAATATATATATATATATATATATATATATATAATGAAAATATATATCTCATAAAAATTAGCTATTAAATAAAAAATAAAAATTAAACGAATACAGACTTCAACTGGCGTTATTATAAGTCATATGAACTTTTCTTTATCAAAAATACTGAAATATTAAGAAGTAGTAAATTAGTAAAACAAAAGGGTAGTGTTTCCATAGTAATAACTATTTTGAAGCAAACTTCTGATAATCTAAATCACATAAGTATCATTAGTAAATAAAGTCATTCTTTTGCATTGAGCATCAAAAAAACAAATCATGACAATTTTCTAACTCTTGAGAAGTTTAATAATTTTGGGAAAAGATATTCAGAAAATATATCTACATCACAAGAAAAAATTTTAACAAAACAAATGAATTTAGACTACAATAAAAATTAAACTAATACAAACTTCAACTGGCGTTATTACCATCCATATGAACTTTTCTTCGTCGAAAATATTGAAATATTAAGAAATAGTAAATCAGTAAAACAAAAGGGCATGTTTATTAGTAATAACTATTTTGAAGCAAACTTCCTACCAATCTAGATCACATAAGTAGCATTGATAAATAAAGTCATTCTTTTGTCTTGGGCATCAAAAAACAAATCGTGTCAATTCTCTAACTCCTGAGAAGTTTAATAATTTTTGAATGAGATATTCAGAAATATATATCTACATCACAAGAGAAAATGTTAAAAACAAAAAATGAATTTAAACTACATTATGTTAACTTCATATATTGGAACATTACATACTAATGTATATATTAAGCAAAAAAATAATTATTATATCATCAGAATTATTTTCCTCAAGTACTCGAGGTTAAGGAATATACCCTCTTAGGATAGAACAATTTACTTCATCAGAATAGTGGTACCTCATATTCCGCTAAACTTCGAACTCATTCAACGACAATAAATCACACGAAATTTCTTAAAATGCAAGAAGAGGAGTAGAAGATTAAAAACAATTGTGGTCGAAAAATGAGAGGAAAACCATCTATTTATAGTCAATAAAGAGTAGTATGAACAAGTATTTTTTATGTCTTATCTTAAAAGTCATGACCTTTCTGAGGAGTCACAGCCCTTTGCAAAAGTCACAACTTATTGAAAAAGTTATAACTCTTTGGAAAAGTCACGGCTTTTGAAAAAGTCACAACTCATCGAAAACTCACAACCCATTGAAAAAAGGCTGAGCTTATCAAAAAAGTCACAACCTAAGTTAGGGATATTATAGTAATTTAACATTCAAGTTAGGAGTTTATGTTTTCAAGGTAATAGAGATAGATATAGATATAGATATAGATATAATTGTTATAATTTCTTTTTCAAAAAAATAATTAAATATCATAGATTATGTAATTAAATATCCTAGATTTCATTATGTTAAAAGTTTTCTTTGCTTATGGAGTACAAACAAACAACCCCTGGTATTTATTATCCCACTATAAGAGTAGTGAGATATCATCTTTCCTTAAATTCCATTGATGGTGAATGTACCCCTTATTACCATTTATTTGACTTTTAACTTTATGAAAAGAAGTATAAAAGTTTGATTAGTATTATTGTACTAAAGATGAATTCACCCACGAGACACTAGTATTTAGCTCTTGGCTAAAGTTAATCATTGAAAGAGATTAAAAGTGTACCCTATTCATTATTTCTACTATTAGATAAAGGACTTTGCATTGAAGGAGCTATCCATTTTTGTAGGTATTCATGATAAAAGATGCATAGTGAATTTAATGTAAGGATGAAGAAATTTTAAATTATTTATCTCATTGTGGAATGATGTAATAGGTGTTTCCGAAAGAAACATTTATAACTCACAAATAAAATTTGATTGTCTCTTAGGATTTGGAATAGAAGAGTAGGTGAGAAATTAAAATCACATACCTTAAATGGTAGAGATCGTTGGTATCTATAGTCATGCACATATCTTTTTATCATGTATCTATTGTTAGTTTTGGTATTGATTATTTTGGAGTATAGCTATTCTTCTTTTTATTGTCGAGGAAAATAAAGCGATTAAAGTGGATTTTCAATTCTTGATTACAATTTTTTTCTTTATTCCTCCGGTCTGTTAGACATTAATTTAAAATATGTGTAGCTCTTATATTTTATTATATATGTTCATCTCAATTTATTTAACTAGGAGGGAAACAATCAAACATATGTTATAGAAATTCAAAAGGATTACATGATATATCAAGAGGTTTCATCAATAATTATCAAATTTTAGTTGTGATGACTATAGCGATAATTCAAGATGATTTCTGGGTTACCAATAATAAATAAATGAGTATAATGGATAATTACTAAAAATAAGCTTTCATTAAGGGAAATAACTTGTAACATCTCAGATTTGGAAAAGAAGAAAAAATTCAGATTTGGGCTAGTGTTTGTCTCAACGGGTCACATCTACGAAAATAGAATCTTCTATGGGCCATAGATGGAAACCATAGGTAGTGGGAAATATTTTTTAAAAAACAAGTTTCATTACCTTTTTTACAGTTCACCACGACGGTTCATCATTTCTTGTACGAGTCGTAAATAGGTCTTGTAGATGAGTTCCATACTTAGTTAAATTTTGAGGGTCAAAGTTGGATCCTAAAGATGGCATGTACGGACTGTAGGAAGACCTAAAACTGTACATGAGATTCCTCAAAGATGGGGGAATTTTAAGATCCTAGTAGCCTATCTGTTGTTGGCCAATACGGTCCATAGAAGGACCTATAGACTGTAAGTCTAAACTATATATGAGGTCCGTTGGGTATTTAAAAGGGGCTTTTGGGTCTTTTTGTAATTATTTTAACTCAATACTATGTCGTTTTACCTTCTAACCTAGACCCTATATAAATATTTTAAATCCCAAAATTACCCATTTTAACTCATTCTCCTAAATTCCCAAAAGTTGTCCAAATTCATCCTCCAAAATTCTCACAAGTCTAAAGAAGAAGAAGAAGAGGAGGAGGAGCTAGGGTTCCATTCAAGTCTCCAAATTCTCCATTCTTATGACAAACCCATGAACTATGAATTTATGAAGATATGCATGTTTTCATGAAGTTATTATGAATGATTTAAGGTTGCTTTGAGAGAAAAGCATCGATGTTAAAGTTTTGAAAGATTATTCTCAACTAAGTTTGAATCAAGATTTAAGAGCTATTCTAAATGAACTCTAGCATGGATTGGATATTTAATTGCGTCTTTCAATGGAAAATAAGATGAATATGTTTGATGACTATTATGTAGAATTTATACTTAGCACCGAGTGGACTAGTAGAGATTACCCATGTCCCGTAACTATGTGTCACCATAGGTTAGTCATAGATAGATATTAGCTAGTGGATCTACTTTAGCTCAAATTTATGGTTATTAACTTGGCAAGTATGGACATCTTTTTTCAGTGTGTGATAGACACCAGATTCCATGTTATAGCTCACATGGTCTATGTCGATTAATGAGAAACTTCCCACAATAACGAATTAAGGTTACTTTCTAAAAGTATCTCACATGTGTTTTAAATATGTTTAGCTTGCATTGACCATGATTATCACTTATGTTTTCTAACATATTTTTTTATGATTATCTTGGTCATTGCATGTAATGTAAAATCACTTTTAGCATGATTTCATAACTCTTATGCATTACTATCATACTTAGTACATTTAATGTACTAATACATACTTGTGCCTACATTGTTTCACTAATGTAGGATCTGACGCTCATATTTCGCACACTCATGGATAGTTTATCCTTTTGAGCTTTTGAAGATCGGTGAGTCCTTATGTACTGAGGACTGAGACTCTTTTATTGCTTTATGTCATTTTTGTTTCAGACTTGTATGTGATGTATGGGTTACATCGCAATCCCTTTCCTTATGATGTACTAGATGACTTTGTAGACTTATGTTAGACTTCTGGTTTTGTCAAGATTTTTAGGATATAAACTGCCTTTTGAATTATTTAAATTCTATTATCTTGCATGATGTATGCTAAGTGGCTTGTTTAGGGCCTCTCGGGGTCATATACACCATGTTATGCCTAGGGTATATTTTGGGTTGTGACAAATATTGTACTGAAAGAAAAAGTTTTAGAAAGGTCCTAGGAAGTCTCATAAGCCACATCGAGTAAAGTCTTGTTCACGAGTGTGAATAGTGCCACATTTATGAATGAGAAGCTATAAGATGTTTAGGAAACTCCACTTCTTTCATTACTTTAAAGTCGTGTAATAGAGTGTAACTCTAATGTCTCTCTCCTAATCCTTATCTGATGCTTTTCAAGATATAGCCCCTCGAAGAGCAATCGTTAGGAGGAATGTGAATGAGAATGTGGAATGAAAAACTCCTCAAGCTCTTCCAAAAGCTCATCAAGTTCTGGCCGACTCTTTGGCCGAACAAGTGACTAATGTAGAGTTTAGAGCCACTTTTCAAGTGTTGGCTCAAGTCAATAAGGAGGTTGTGGTCCCTGTGAACCCAAATGTGCGTACGACGGAAACTAGAGTGAGGGACTTAACTAGGATGAACCCTCCAAAGTTTAATGGTTCCAAGGTTGAGGAAGATTCTCAAGAGCTTATCGATGAGGTGTATAATATGTTGATGATCATGGGAGTGACGCAGTGGAAAAGACAGAATTGGCCTCTTATCAACTTAAAGGTGTTGCTCAAGTTTTGTTCAACCAACGGAAGGAAGAGAGGCTGGTTGATGTAGGTCCTCTTGATTGGGAAAAGTTTAAGGTTTTTTTCCTTGATAGGTTCTTTCCCCTTGATATGAGGGAGGCAAAGGTACTTGAATTCATCAACCTTCATCAAGGAAATATGTGTGTGAAAGATTATATCTTTAAATTTATGTAATTGTCTAGATATGCTTCTACTATGGTTGCCGATCTTAGGGCGAGTAAGTTTGTTTTGGGAGTTTCTAAGATGGTGGTTAAAGAATGTCATACCGCCATGCTCAGCAATGATAAGGACATTTCTCGTCTAATGGTTCATGCACAACAAATAGAAGAGGAGAAACTTAAAGAAAGATCTAGGGAGGCAAAGAAGGCAACGATCGGTGATAGTGACTTTTCACATTTGAGGTCCGATGGACATGGTCGTTCTAAGTTCCGACGAAGGTTTTCCGGTAAAGGTACCTCCAATTTTCCCGCTCTCTAACCCTAAGCCTCAAGGAGGAAATGGTGGTGGATTTTCATTGCCTACTTGTGCTAGATGTGGAAGAAATGATGAGGGTAAATGTCTAACTTGTTCCAATTCACGTTTTGGTTGTGGCAATATAGATCATAAGATAACATACTGTAGTTCATATGAATGAATGAGATAATAATTGATGGTCTCAACCTTACCTTTTGTTAGGTTCTAGTGGAAGTCAGAAGCAAAATTGATTTTATGCATTTCAAATTCGTCATGAGCAAGAGGATTCTCCCGATGTAGTTACCGGTAAGTTGAAAGCCTTTCATCTTGATGTTTATTCTCTACTAGATCCCAATTCTATATTTTCTTTTGTAACGCCATATGTGGCTATGAGGTTTAATATCTCTTCGGATGTGTTGTTAGATCATTTTTCTGTCTCTACTCTTATTGGTAAATCTATTGTGTCTAAGAGAGCCTATAGAAATTGGCTTGTCTCATTATCCTATAGAGTCACTCATGTTGATCTTGTAGAGCTTGATATGTTAGATTCTAATGTTATTCTTTGTATGGATTGGATGCATTCTTTTTATGCTACTATTGATTGTAGAACCGGAGTGGTCAAGTTTCAGTTTATAAATGAATCCATCCTAGAGTGGAAAGGGGGAAATTATATTCATATGGGTCAGTTTGTTTCTTATCTTAAAGCTAGAAAGATGATTTCTAAGGGTTGCATATACCATCTTTTTCAGGTTTGGGATACGGTTTCCGAAACCTATACTCTTGAGTCGGTCCCCGTTGTTAATGGATTTCCGTAAGTGTTTTTCGATGATCTACCCGATTTTCCTCACGAAAGGAAAATAGACTTCGGCATTGACATTCTCCCAGATATGCAATGTATCTCTATTCCTCCTTACCAAATGGCTCCGGCAGAACTTAAGAAATTGAAAGAGCAATTGAAAGATTTATTTGATGAGGGTTTATCCAACCAAGTATCTCTCAATGGGGTGCTCCAATCTTGTTTGTTCGTAAGAAGGATGGTTCCCTTCGTACATGCGTTGATTACCATTAGTTGAACAAGATCACTATTAAGAAAAAGTACCCTCTTTCGAGGATTGATGATTTATTTGACTAACTACAAGGAGAAAGTTACTTCTCTAAGATTGATCTCTGGTCGAGTTATCACCAATGTAGGGTGAAATAGAATGACATTTGAAAGACGACTTTTCAGACTTTGTATGGTCACTATGAGTTTTTTGTAATGCCATTTAGGTTGAGTAATGCTCCCACCGCATTTATGGATTTCATGAATACGGTGTTTAGACAATACCTTGATATGTTCATGATTGTGTTTATTGATGATATCATGATTATTTTAAGGAGTGAAGATCAACATACCGATCATATGAGGATTATGTTGCAAGTCCTCAAGGACAATCAACTCTTTGCAAAGTTTAGTAAATGCGAGCTTTGGTTAAGATATGTGGCTTTTCTTGGTCACATTGTCTCCAACAAGGGTATTGAGGTAGATCTTAAGAAGACGGATGCGGTTAAGAGTTTGCCTAGAACTCTATCCTCTTCGGATATTAGAAGCTTCTTGGGTTTGGCTGGTTACCCTAGAAGGTTTTTGAAAGGGTTTTCGATGATTTTTTCTCCTTTAATGACTAGACTCAAAAGAAAGTCAAATTCTTATGGTCGGAAACTTGTGAGAAGAGTTTCCACGAGCTAAAAGATAGACTTATCTCTGCTTCGGTGTTGACTTTACCAGAAGGGTCATTTGGGTTTGTTATTTATTGTGATGCTTCAAGGATTGGGCTATGGGGTTTCCTTATGCAAAATGGGAAGTTTATTGCCTATGTTGGCAACTTAAGATTCATGAAAAGGAATTGTCCTACCCATGATTGGAGCTAGCGGTAATTGTGTTTGCCTTAAAGATTTGATGGCATTACTTATATGGCGTCCATGTTGATGTCTTCACCGACCAAACGAGTTTTAATATGTGTTCAAGAAAAAGGATCTCAATCTTCACCAAAGGAGGTGGCTTGAGTTACTAAAAGATTACGACATCAGTTTCCTCTATAACCCCGAAAAAGCAAATATAGTAGTGGATGCTCCTAGTCAGCTATCATGGGTAGTGTTGCTCGTGTTAAGGAAGATAAAAAGGAGTTGCTTCGTGATGTTCATATATTGGCCCGGTTGGGTTTTTGGTTGGTTGACTCCACCAAAGGTGGTGTTATAGTTCTATCACGCCTCGAGCATACACCCTGGACGTGGACGGAACTTGAGAACCATTGTTGGTCCCCAAGCGAACCCTTGGCCTGGATTAATACTAGCGGAAGACTTACTCAACAATATATGAACTCAGAAATAAAGATTTACTTATTTGTCTAAAAAATAAATAAACTCAGAATGTTTGGAAATATTCAACTAGCCAAAAGTAGGCAGCTCAAGTCTTAAACATTAGCAATGGAAATGAAAATGACTATTCAAAATACTACTGTCTATGAAGCTTCTAAAATTCTACGATGGAAGTTGGGACAAGACCCACGACATCCTAACAAACTGAAATTAAAAGTGGAACCCTCTAGAAGCAAGAAGGCTCAACAAAGCTAACTGGGACTGCAAGTGGTATTAACAGAGTGTCTGTTGATGACCCTGAATACTTATATCTGCATCATAAAAAGATGCAGGACAAATGGCGTTAGTACATTGAATGTACGAGCATGTATGGAGAACTCTGAAACATAAACATAGGTTTGAACTGATAAAAGAGAAACAAACTCACCTCACCCCAATTAAACTCAACTCAACTCAAGGATACTCGAGTCAACTCAAGAATACTCAACCCAATATGAAAGTAACAATAAAGATACAATTTATATAAATTGTTTAAAACATTAGATAATATCTCAATCTATATAAAAATATACAATAATAAATTATTTACACTTATTTGGGAGATTCTCTAACCGACAACCATCACTATGAGCTATGTGATGATACATCATCTCACCCATGCTACCAGAACTGTCCTATACCTTGCCGGAGTATAGGACATCGTCAACTAAGTGACTAATCTATGCTTAAAAGTAATAAGGAATCATCTAAAAAGTATGACAGTTTACCCATGTTGGCATACATGGTTTATAAGGATTTTGAGTTGTGTGAACTCGTTACCTTATTAGTGCTCAATACTACTATAGAAAATATATATAACTCATGTTCATATGTTTTAAAGAAAACATAACTCCTCATCAATTTGAGATAATTACTCAAAATATTCTCATAAAAGAGATAATGCTCAAAAACTCGTCATGAACTCATTTAGAAATCAAGGTTTCTTCTCATTTTAAATGTAAAAGCATTTACACTTGGGAATACTTAGTTCCCTTATTATTCATTTTGAAACATAAACTCAACTCTCCTCATTCTCATACTTAAGTACTCAAGTCTTAAAACAAGGTATAAATAATTATAGAAGACTTCTCAAAAATGACTCAAAAGACTTTCGCAAACTTTACTCTTAATCTTTACTATAGTACCTCAGAACTTATCAGACCAGAACAACAGAAAAATAGGAGAACCACGACAGGGTTCATGAACCGTGAAAGGAACCACGGCCCGTCGACCTGTTTGTGGTTCACACCCACCCATAAATGGTGGACCACGGGACCCTTCACGGGCCGTGGACCACCCCACAGGCCGTGGAAAGGTTCGTGGAAGCTAGGCAGAGTCATCGGGGTTAAGGGGATGGGAAAACGGAGGCCATCACAGGCCGTGGTCCCAATGACAGGCCATGGAGGGGACCATCACTCAAGACCAGTAGACATCAACCCCAAGTGGAGAACCATGGTGACCTTCAATATTTGTTGTCCTCCACACAATCCGTGAAGTCGATCGTAGAGGGGCCTCCCAGAACCAGTAGACCATGGTCAGAATCATGACCCACTTGACGGGCTATGGTCCCAACGATGGTTCATCAGTGGCTCCGTGGAAGAGCCTCGTCATCTTTTAAGTTAGGGTCGTTTTGGTCTTTTCCCCTATGCGTTGGACACCTAAACTACATCGTTTAACCCCTAAACTACGTCGTTTTACTCAGTTTAAGCCTAGTAACTTAGTCAGAACTTACCCAGAATGATTATTCTCCAGAATTCATCAAGATTAGAGTGAAGAAGAGAAAATAGGTGATAGCTTTCTCAAGAACACACAACAAGTTTTCTTCAGTTCCAGCCCCAAAATCAAAAGATTTCTCCATGAAATTCGTCACCAGGTATGTGGGATTTCACTACTGGGTTCCTTTCATCCACTAGGTCCCTAGAATTTAGTCAGATTCTTGATTCCTATATCTTTTTAAGACCTAGGGTTTCTAAAACCTCATATATTGGTTGTGATTTAGCTGTTATAGCGTTCCTAATCAGATTATCATGTTTTCGTGAAATCGTTGCTTTGTTTTTTGCATGAAATTCAGAACCCTAGTTGTGTAGATTCTTTAGTTCATTAATTACACTTGCTAGGTTAGTTAAACAAATATACATGCCTTAGATTTCGAATGTTTCATTGTTAGTATATAATTATTACATTCTCAAATTTTGCATGTCAGTATTTTGAGCTATTCAAAATTTCAGTATTTCAGTCATAATGGGTCATATACATATTCAGTTGGGAGTAGACTTAACACAGAGTTGGACTAGGTTTTAGCTTACCCTCATAGTCCTAGAACTATGTGCCCCCGTAAGTTTATAAGTCCCCTCTGTGGGCATCAGATTTAGTGATCACGCTAGTCATGCCTCTATACCCCTGGCAAGGTATATTGAGTCCTCTCGATAGGGTATATACATCGGACTCTGCGTTTAGCTCACGTGGTTTTATGTCGATTAATAGTAGCTCCCATAGTCACACTCTAGTCTATTTGACCAGGTTTTCAGTTATACCTCACTATTCAGTCTCACCGTGCTTGTTCATGATTAGTACTTGGTCATTGCATTTGGCTAAGCATTTCAGTTATGTTTCAGTATGTATACTCGTGTTCAGATTATATCATTGCTCAATTGTGCTTTGTTCAGTTTATATATTTATTTAGTTATATTCTATATCCTACATGCTTAGTACATTCCAAGTACTGACGCATACTCTACGCTACATCCTTTCATGATGTAGGTTTAGGTACTCAGTATCCAGATCACGTCTAGATCGGTTTCGATCCATACTCAGCGGCATTAGTGGTGAGTCCTCATACTTCAAGGACAATAGACATGTTTTCCATTTCAGTCTTCTATTTCAGTTTCAGATTTTCTAGAGTTAGCTGGGGGCATGTCCCAGCAACTTTAGTCAGTTAGAGGCTTTTTAGATACAATGTTAGACTCAACTTTAGTTTTTGAGTGATTGTTCAGTATCACTAAACTCTTAGATATTATTTATATTTATTCAGCTTTGTATTGGGTATTCCCCACATTCAATTATCTCATGTTTTAGCTTTCGCATAGTATCTCCTTATTCAGTTATCTTTAGTATGCTTATGATATGCCAGCTCAGGGTTAGCTTGGGGTCACTCGTGATCCTAGGTCCTGTGTTACGTCAAAGGGGTAGCCTTGGGGCGTGACAAACTTGGTATCAGAGCGTTAGGTTCAAGAGTCCTAGGATGTCTGAAAACCGCACTAAGTAGAGTCTTTTTTCATGGGTGTGAAGTGCATCACATCTAATGAGAGGGAGGTTACGAAGAGTTTTAGGAAAAACTTCACTTTCTTGCTACTCTTATCGTACGTGAGGTATGATCCAACCTCTCATTTCTAATTCGTCGTATTGCGTTTTAGATCATGCCTTCTAATAGAGCTTACAGAAGGAATGCTAATGCCCGCAACGCCAATGAAGCTCCTCCAGTCCCAGACCATGAGGTTTTGAATGCAGAGTTTCGGAATGCTATCCAGTTTTTTTCTCAGAGTGTAGCCAACCAGAACAATCAGCAAGACCCAGTTCCTACTAACACTAATGTTGGGTCAGCAGCTATCGAGATTTTGTTAGAATGAATCCACCTGAGTTTCTAGGGTCGCATAGTGGTGAGGACCCATAAAACTTCATTGATGAGGTTAAGAAAATCTTTGGAGTGATGCAAGTGACTAGTAATGATAGGGTTGAGTTGGCATCCTTTCAGCTTAAGGATGTGTCTCACATTTGGTTCACTCAGTGGAAAGAAAACAGGGGTACGGATGCACCTCATGTGACTTGGGAGTGTTTTACTAAAGCTTTTCTATACAGGTTCTTCCCGAGAGAGTTGAGAAAGGCTAAGGCTCAGGAATTCATGAATTTGAGGCAAGGTACAATGTCAGTCCAAGAATACGGAGTAAAGTTCACTCAACTCTCCAAGTATGCTCCACACATGGTTGCCGATCCAAGGGCACAAATGAGTAAGTTTATGTTTAGGGTATCCAACTTGGTGAAGACAGAGTGCAGGAATGCTATGCTGCTAGAGGATATGCATATCTCTAGGCTTATGACTCATGCTCAGTAGATTGAACGAGATAAGCTTAGGGAAATGGCTAAGGATAGTAAGAAGGCCAGAAAAGGGAACTACGAATACTCTCAGCAGAAATCGAGTGGTGGAAATCGCTCCCAGTTTCAATAGAGATCTTCAGCCCCAGCACCCTCATCAGCTAGTGCTCTATCCCCCCAAGTTTCGACATGATCAGAAAGGTAGGGCATCAGGCTTTAAGTCTCAGGGGAGTAATTGAGGTATCAATTTTCGTACTTATCCAAAGTGCGGTAAGAACCATTCGGGCGAGTGTCTTGCAGGCAAGGAAGGGTGCTTTGGGTGTGGTCAGTCTGGCCATAGGTTGAAGGATTTTCCTTCTGCCAGGAATGAGCAAGGAGGTAACAATAATAGGGCTCAATCTATAGTTCCAGCAGCACCAGTTGGTCGCCCAACTCAGTAAGGTACTTTATCTGGTACAGGTGGCGGTCAGCGCCATAATAGGTTGTATGTTATCCAGGCTCGCCAGGTTCAGGAAGATTCTCTAGATGTGGTCACTGTTACGTTACGAGTCTTTCATTTAAATGTTTATGCATTGTTAGATCCAGGGGCTACTCTTTCCTTTGTAATTCCCTATGTAGCAGTTAACTTCGGTGTCAGTCCAAAAACTCTTTTAGAACACTTCTCAGTCTCTACTCCAGTTGGTGACCCAGTTATAGCTAGACGGGTATACAGAAATTGCCCTGTCACAGTCTCTCAGAAAGTCACCTCAGCAGATCTTGTAGAGTTAGAAATGGTAGACTTTGATATCATTCTAGGCATGGATTGGTTAAATAATTATAAACATGAATGACAAATATATGGCCAAAGAAATTGAAAAAAAATTATGATGAAGTGAAAGATCAATTATTTAGTGTCACTTCTTCATACGAGGCTCATTGGCAAGGAAACGTTTGCCTTAGAACCTTGATGACGACTCTGAAGCGCACATAAAGTGAGGCGAAGCGCTCAACACGTTTTCAGCCTCACTTCAGGGCTTAAAGCGCGCCTTTGATAACACTGCCTGAGGATAATTGATATTTTCTTTAGAAAATATATAATAGTTGTATTGCATAAGTTCTTATCACACTATGGCACAATGCACCAGAGAGCTTAGCTAATCAAATACTCCAGGTATAGGGAAAAGAGGAAGGTGGACAGAAGCCATTCTGTAGTCATAGCACAACTCCGATCCTTTAAGCTATACACTTGGCTAATTAGCCAAACCATAAAGTACCTAGGACGACAATCCATGCTTATACTGAACAAAAACCACCTAGTGAAGGATAAGCTCAAATACTGGTGCTTTCCTTTTAAGAAAATCATTTCCATTATTATATCAACTGTGCTAGCGTGCTTGGATGATGCAAACTGACATTACCTCCAAGCATATCTTGTGCTGTCTTAACCAGGTCACTTATGACATTGTAACATTGATGGATTTGATGTAAAAGACTTAAAAGCTAACAAACTTGGGGCTCTTCTTAGACCTTACTTGACCTGGATTTCAGTTTTTTGTCTGTTGTGACATGACATGGAAGACACTAATTCCTTTGTGCTGAAGTTGCAAAAGTTGTGTGACATTACCTTTTATCCTAGAAGCATACAAACTTAGGGGTCGTTTGGTTGATAAACAAGTTAGACATGGATTATAATGTGGGGATTGAATAATCATTTAGTGGATATGCTTTTATCGGTAGATGTTTGTTTCTTTTAACTAAAATGAGATATTGTGGCATATCTAATAAAATACATATGTTTGGGTTTAAACTAGATAAATTGGGATAAACGATTTTAACCTTGACTTTTCTAAAAGACTTGGGGAGAAGGGCATCTATATCATTTTGGTGTTGTTATCCTGGTATTGAGTGTGGTAGAAAAATAACGCCAGAATTGTGGTATAATCCATCCCAGAATCAAAAGTTCAACCAAATGCGAGATAAGATGATCCTGGACTGTTATCCTTATTCATAAACGAGACAACCCCTTAGTTTTATTCTAGTATATCCTTCCACACCATAAGCTAAGTACTGGACCTGAGTTTTGCTTGTTAGAGCTGCCAGCCATGTGTTGTTGCTATCCTACTTGCTTGCACTCCTTTCTCCATTTTCCTCAAGCTACTTTAATTATTTGATCTTTAATCTGTATTTCTGATGCTGAGTGTAATTTGTCTATGCTTTCATCCTGTTCTTTTCCTCTCAATATGCATGATGTGCCCTTTTTTCTATAAGGAATACAATATGCCTAATTCAAGACTTGAATTTTGTTTATTGATGATAGGCAAAAAAATCACTTTTGTTTCCTGATACATTAATTTTGTATAAACTAGAAGTTTTAGATCACAAGGCCCGAGAAAGAGCAGGAGTTATAGCAAATATGCTTGGATCGCCAGTTCCTGTTTTGATGCTGCTGTTGAGGTTCTTGTTAGTCTGTTGATTTTGCAAGTTTGACTTTGTCTTTCGTGTTGCATCCACTTTGCAATTTTTTATATTGTTTACTCTAATAAGAACTCCATATGCTGTAGTTGTAACTTATATGTGGAGAATTCATGTTCATTATTGCAAGCTACTTAAAAACTAAAAAAATTTCCATCATTATACGAAAACTAGAACCATTTCCTGCACTTTGCAATCCTTTTCGCTTTTGCATTATCTTGCCTCTATTCACGAAAAACTAGCACTGAAAATGCTCAAGTTCTGCTATTATAAGATATATGGATTGTTGCTGACATTGGAAATTGTGTTCGTTTCTTCAGTTTGGATTAACATAACTTTCTTCTTTTTGGATATTCCTATTCTTAGCTGTTTTGATTTTTTTACTTTCTGAGATTATTTTTTTTTGCTTCTCTGAATGTAGTGAAGTTCAGTTAATTTTCCTACTTATTCATCATTTGTTTCCCTTTTTATGGTTTTAAATCCAGGCCTTGCAATCTTTATCCATTAAATATGGAGTATTCCAGTCTCACCACTTTCGGTTGTATAATTTGGTTAACACACAAGAAAAAATATGACAAACACACTGTTAATGGGGTTCCATGTCAACAAGTTACTATGTTGGAAGATTCTTGTTTGTTTGCGTCCACCAAAATCTGTAAATTTGCTTTCATATATTCACAAAGCTTATATTCTACATACATAATAAGCATTTGCCTCTTACTCATTACCTTTCTTGTAAGGTTTGAGGTCATCTCTTCCACCTAAAGCCTAAATGTATTTTCTTCTTTAACCTAAAGTTCAGAGAGTGGTTGGGATGTCTGCAACTATTTAATTTGACATTTGTTCGCAGATATGGAACTTGTTGAAGGTCGTGGAATTGCTGATTTTGATACAAGACTAAATCGGAAGATAATAATGTATCACATCCTAAAAGATAAGGGAGTTGTTGGACTGTATTCATGGGAATTAATATGGTTGTGGTACATCATTATTTGTATATATTTTTATTTATTTTTATATAAAAAGCAAGTTAGTCCTAATTCAATGCCAGCAACTCCCAGAATACATCCCATAATGTTGTTAATTCTTTTATTCTTAAATTTCGAGCAGAAATTCATTATAATATACCATTAGATGTTATTATTACCTTAATTAGTTTTTAAATAATTTCGACATATCCTATTTTGTAAAATAATAACTAAAAATTAGATGATATTGCTGTGTTTGCATAGAGAAAAGATATAAAATTAGGCATGTATTATAAAATAATACTCTCTCTCTGTCCCTAATTACTTGTCCACTTTTTTATTTTTAGTTATTCTTAATTACTAGTCCATTTTGACAAATCAAGAAAAGACAAAATTTTTTTTACCTATTATACCCTCAATTAATTACTTTGTAAAAGATAGAATTTCTTGAAAAATATTAAAATTTTAATACATCACTTCATAATTAATAGGGGTAAAATGGTAAACTCACTATGTCAATAATTGTTTTCTTAATAGGTGTGTCAATTCAAAAGTGGACAAGTAATTAGGGATAAACGTGCACGAACTCCCAAAGACTAGTAATCTAACACAAGTGAAGTGAGCAGTATACAAAAATTCTAAAACAGAACAACTTGAAGAAGAGAAGGCTCCTAATAAGAAAAAGTGGCTCAAGAGGAAGTTAAGTTTATGACTTGTCCAACTTGCAGCGTAAAATTTGTGATGGGGCTTCCGTTTGTAATTGTATTTCTGGTGATCGGAGGCATTTGTCCATGTATAAAGGCTTTTTGCAAACACAAAACAATTTCATGCCAATCAGATATAACTACTCCCACATTACATAAAGAGAATGATTCAAAGAGAAATTAGGTTATGGCAGTGCATACGAAGGAAAGCTTCAAAGTGGAAGAGATGTAGCAGTGAAGATGTTGAACAAGACTAAAGCTGGAGGTCAGGACTTCATGAATGAAGTGGCGGATCCATCATGTCAATGTGGTCGGGCTCGTGGGGTATTGTGTTGAGGGAACAATACGTATATGACTTGGATCAAGAAGGAAGTCCTATGTTAAGTTGGCAGAGGAAGTATGACATTATTCTTGGAGTGGCTCGATGAATTGGGTATTTGCATCGATGTTGTGATGTACGAATTTTGCATTTTGACATCAAGCCACACAACATTATTTTGGTTTTGGATGAGAATTTCATTCCAAAGATTTCTGACTTTGGGCATCCAACAGATAATAGCATTGTGAATCTCACAGCTGCTCGTGGAACGATTGGATATGTAGCTCCAGAGAGCATTGGGGCAATCTCTTACAAAGCTGATGTTTACAGCTTTGGAATGGAAATGCTGGACTTGAATAGACATGAAGTTGCAAATGAAGAGAATTCCAGCCAATATTTTCCTTATTATATTTACGATAAGTTCAACAAGGGGAAGGAGATTGTTGTGGATGATGAAATGAAGATAGCTAGAAAGCTGACTTTAGTTGCGCTATGGTGCATACAAACAAATCCGCCCTTCGATGAGTAGAGTATTGGAAATGCTTGAAGGTGAAGTTGAAGTGCTAGAAGTAGCTCCTCAACCAATTGTTCATCAGATGATGGAAGTTCCATGACATTTTCGTCTGATTCAACAGCTTTGTTAGAAAAGAATTAGACATATGTTTTGATCGACTCATAGTTGATGTAATGTTTTTGTGAAATAACAAATATTAATGTTGGGGAATGAGGTGTTGTTATTGTGGTACGTACTAGTTCTGCAAAGCAAAGTTGCCAACCACATAATAGTAGTGAATGACTATCCACTGTGTTACTTCTTCACCACGCACCACAAAATCTTCATGAGCCAAAGATTGCCTTGATCACCAACATTGCTACACAGAGGCAACCAGGTTGCAATGGAGGTACATATATTACTTCATTTGACACAATTCCAAGACCCAATAGATGATTGACGAGTACAGATCAATGGGAGCTCCTTCATTCAGGGTCAAGAAGAAGAGATCTAGTAGCTCTTATCAAATTTCTTTAGGCCATTTTAAGAGTATAACCAAGAGGTGAATCCTAGAAATAATGAGTAAGGATTTGGGCAAGTAAAAGAGAAGACAGATTCAGGATATATGGATGTGAAACAAAATGAAGGAGCGCCGCCCAGACAACCTTTTCTCTCGCAATTGCCAACACTAGCTACAGCCTACAAGTTAAATACTTTGGAAAAACTGAATATAAGCGCTTGAATAACACCATCAGTTAATCCTATGATTTTTGGTTTCACTTGCTGATTCACATTAACATAAATGAGTCATAGGAGCATTAAGAATGAAAAACAAATCAAGGAACATGTGAAGAAATAAGAAAGAAAAAATTAGTTTCAAGAATGACCAATACAATAGCTTAACATGAAGAAGTTGATGACTTCCCCATCTTCATACAAGGAGAAAAGAAAAGGAGGATGTTATCTACAGTGTTTGCTAAGAAACTAGTAATACCAACAAAATGTCTTAGATGGTTGATCCAGTACATCTGCATATCTATCTTTGGTATCTGGAAACACACAAAAATTGGTATGTTAGCATTCCAAGAAGAAATCATACTACTGATATAATATGCATCAATCATAACAATTTTAGAGGACAGTCATCAAGTAAGCCTAAGGCAATTCATCAAACTCAAACCAACATGAAACCTTCTCTCTTAGGAAGAACCAAGAGTTTGGCAGCTCGACGACAATACCATCTCTGCCCATCTGATGCACTTAAAATTCCCGTATTTACTGAGATTGTTCCCCTTGAGACAGAGGGATATAAACTAAGCTTTGACCTTTTACTTCTTTTTTTCTTTCTTTTTGTTAAGGATTTCATGGATCAAGTATAACACCAAAATGCAGCTGTATTTGTTACCAATACCCTGTTTCCACCATCAGAAGAATTTAACAGCCCTGAGCAACGGGACAACACTTTCTTCCCTTCAAGTCACCTCTCCTGGCTTTTAATTTGTCCCAAGCAAGTCAAAACAGGTTTGCCAATCTCATAATGAATAATAGCATAGGTTATGTAATTATACGATTTACTAGTAAAATTACCCGCGCCTCGCGCGGAAATTTAATAGCACGAAATTTATAAAATAATACTTAAAACCTATCAGTCAATAAAACTAAAACAATATATTATCTTACATACAATATTACGTAGTAACGAACATTAATAATGTAAAGGAAACGATAATTATAACATATTATCATTTATCCTTCAATCATTCATCGTTAATTTAATTTTATAATTTATTCTTTTGCTTCTAGGAAGTGTTACTATTTGATATTTTTGGGGAATCAAATGAACATCAACATGAAATATTAAATTTTCTAATAAATAAATAATCATTGGTGAAGGGATAAATAAATTTTAAAAGGCAGAAAAAGTGAACAAATATTCTAATTCTAACGTGTAGAAAGTTCAGCCCTACCTTTTGCTTTACATATATCATTTTAAAGTTCCTCATTTAAATGTATCAGAAGTAATTATTAAAATGGAAAATTAAAGGGAGAATGTATCATATTGGACAACAATTCAACTTATTATATATACTTGAAAGGGAAAAATATTACACAAAACTATTCAGTTTGTTTGGGTATTTATTTAAAATCAACATAACAGAGTGATGGAGTTCAATTTTAAACTACACTTCTATTCCAATCGCAGTGTCGACAAACACATTTATTACTTCAAAAAAAGTATCTACAACTTGCAGTAAACTTGAGAATCTGTACATACTTCATAATGAATGTGAGCAATTAATTTATTGTGTAGTTATCTATGTTTTTGGGATTAAAACAAGCTCTAGTCTAGTCATATTCCTCTATAGGTCATTCGGCACATCTTTGAACCCATGTCAAAAGTTTATTACTTCTTGTCTTCTTTTCTTGGTTCACTTCGCACATCAAGGTGCGATAAAGTTTTTTACGTCTTTATGTCCTTACAATGGCATACCAAATTTGAATTTTGTCTTCGAGAGATGGTAGTATAGATCTTTAAGGAACTTTTTTTATTGTACCTTCAACAATTTCAGTAGAGAATACTTGCATGACTACTCAATTAACCTGTGTTATTTAATCTGTACTAACAAATATTTATAACAATTACTTTGCAGAAATATAAACAACAAAGTTTAAAACATGTACTCAAAAACAACAATTAATATTATAAGCATAAATTAATGATTGTAAAATAACATATCAGGATTTGTAACAATAGAATGAAATAGAAAGGAAAAAATCGAGTCCACTGAATGCACAACGTCCTCTTATGGAAATTATTTTCTTCTAGTACCCGAGGTTTAAAGGAATAGACTCTCTCAGGATGGAATGATTCTATTAACCAACAAGAGCAAAGTACACGAATATTTAATTGTGCAGAAGAAGAAGTTCAGAATTTTCGTTGTTTTAAAATGAGAGGAAATCCCTCTATTTATAGACAACAAAGGATAGTGTGAACAAATGTTATTGTGCCTTATCGGAAAGGTCACAACTCTTTGGAAAAGTTATAACCATTCGAAAAGGTCACAATCTTTCATAAAATTCAAAACTTTTCATAAAAGTCACAACTTTTCATTAAAGAGGAAGGATAGTTTTGGAAATAAATAAATTAAAAGGGAATCCCGATTTGTGGTGGCGCTGCGTAGGCGGGCCTAGGGTGCTCTTTTATATATATGATTGCATCAGTAGGCAGATAAACTTCAAGAACATTGGCTAAAAAGAAACCTTCTATTCTATATAAGTAGGCTGATCCTAGTTCTAGAAACTCACATTGTAGGCAGCTAATCATCCTGCATGTAAATTGCAGTTGAGCCAATTCCAATTATCCTCTAGAAAGCTCTTCAGTTCAGTTTACTAACCCTAAAACACTGAAAAATCAAATGTATGCGGGTGAAACACAAACCATATGCATGTGATACAGAAGTACTTATGAATCTTAACGGAATCCACATGGGAAACAACATGTTCATGAGTTTGTCTTCTCCTAAGCAAGTGGATCAAATCAGATTCATATTCCAAATTATAGCCACTAATCTACTACCTTATGAATTATTTTAACAATATAGCCAAAAGTTAATATGGGAAAATCTTCCAAGAATGATTAAAATGAAACACACCAACACCACTACTTAGACGTGGGAAGGGGGCACATTTTACCCTAGTAAACCAACCATGAAGAAAGAACTAGTGCTTTTTTTCACCTTTCAGTTTATGGATGAGTGCTCTTGGAGTTAGTTGGTCTAGCTCTGAACCTACGTGCCTATGACTTTGTTTCTCAGGAAATTCGCAGAGGAAGATCCTGAATTTGAGACTTTCTACAACAAAATATTATATTTGTTCTAATTTGTGTCTCAAGTGCTTACCTCCAAAAAAACATAAGTTGCTCAAGGCAGTCATTAGAGAATGGAACAAGCAAGTATATGGAAAGCTTAAACACAAGCAGAAAACATCCTCTCCGAATTAGAGGAGCTGGATCACTCAGTCTGTGAATGAGGATGAAGCTGAGAGAGGCAGACAAAAAGGTAGTCTTATGAGCTGGAAGAAAGCTTAAACACAAGCAGAAAACATCCTCTCCGAATATATGCGCATGTGCAGGAAAAGTATAAGGCAAGAACAATCATAATTATGGTATTGTTCTTTACTGTTACAACTCCAAGTGGAATAGCTATTGGAATGATGATATCAAAAGGTTACAATGAGCAAAGCTCAACAACACTAATTGTACAAGGAGTTCTTAATTCAGCATCAGCTGGAATTCTTATTTACATGGCACTTGTGGATCTTCTTGTATCTGATTTTATGGACCCTAAATTATACACTAGTTTCAAACTCCAAATAATTGCCAATGTATCACTTGTCTTGGGAGCTTGTTGTATGTCATTATTGGCAAAATGGGGTGGCACATAATTTCAATAGATAAATTATGTATATAGTTTTTATTGGAAGAAAAATATACTAGCCGTTTGTTGTTAATTATGATATGATTCATCAGCTATTGAAAAAGCTTGTTGAATCTTGAAGGATATGCCAAACTTAGCCCATCACTATGTGGACGAATTATCATCAAAGACTGTTCTTATACACACCTCACGTTGATTTATGTTCTCCATATATAATTATTTCTTCCCCCAACTTCTTCTAGTTTCACAAGAATTTGACCATATATTATTATATCAACTTATCCCATCCCTTTGTAATATGATTCCATGATTTTAGAGAATAAAATGTGTAAAATATTGAGCTTTTTGCACTTTAGCATCTGTCAACTTGCAACTTGCAATAATACACTTGATCAAAAATCAAGTTGCTCTCCTGTGAAACATGTCAAAAAGAAATTAAAGTATAATATGTTCAGGTGGTCAATTCCTAAATAATTACACGACTATACCTATAAAATCGTAGACTGCAGTAGTTATAATTAGCCTAGTCCGTGAATCTCACAAATAACACGATATTATCACGGAAGGCTATAGCTGGAACGATAGAATTCATCCATACTTAATCAAAATTATGAATTCGAGCCTGAATATGTAAAATCATGATACTAAATTTGAATTCGCACCAATAAACTCATGCACTAAAGAGGTTATGCTTCTCGCTGAGTTCTCATTCAAACCTGAAATTTCTGATTTAGAGGAAAGAAAAAAGTGCATTAAAATTTTGGAAAGAGATTTTATATCATAAAGTTAATTAGGTTGATATTTAGTGATCTTAAGCTACAATACAACTATTCTCTATTCAGGTAAAGACCAAAAGAGAGAATAAGGACAACTTATTTGGTCCTTCAATTAGTTTGTGGGAAGTGTTAAAAGGACACCATAAATACAGTTCACCAGGTCCAGGACTATAGTCTATAGAGATGTAGAGCAACTTTATTTTAGTCAACAAAATAATAAAAAAGGTATTTAGTGACAGTGTTTACTATTATTGTGTCAAATCTTCTTCAAGGAAAGAATAAATTAAACGGACAGAGTCAGAATTCAAAGATCATGAGTTCTGAATTTGTCACCGAACCTCATTTTAGTTACTGAGTTTGCAATTAAGTATATTTATACATGTTTAAGGAATTTCCTAATATAGATATAGTCCCTCTTCTTCAGGAAGCAAATCAGTATTGCTTTAGCTGGGCACTAAGAATACAAAGAGTGGTCAAAATTGATTGTGTAACTCAAATATTGCTCTTCATGAATCACATTCATCCATCCACAAATCTATCAAACAAATAATTCACTTAGCAAAGCTACACGACTAGTTAAATCAATAATTTAAAAGAGACAAAAAGCTTTAATGAAAGGAGATACTTAAGAATATAACCTGTTCATTCTGTAATGTTAAAACAGAGCTTAGCCTCATCCCAAGGGCCATTAATCTCAAACTTGTACTCTTGAATCCTTATCAGCCAGTAAGGACAAACCAAATTAACAAAGCCAAAGATGCCCAAAAGCACAATGAAAAGCAGCTTATGCAACTGGTAAGTGAAGACTAGTGTCAGAACCAATAACTGAAGGGAGAAACAAATATGTAGCTTGAAAGAACGCTTCTTCACACAATATGTGACTAAAGGAGCAAAGAGGAAAACTTGCAAGGAGAATAGCACGATAGCAAAGACATGAAGCCTTGATGGAAGGCGAGAAGAAATCAGAAGTGAAGCCACGATCGAAGCATTCAGAGAGATATTGCTTGTCAGGGTTGGATTATCTAAAGCTCCAGGAGCCTTTACAGTGGACCCTGAGTAATTGTGCAGGAAGAGATGGAGTATGAGAAGGGAAGCTGTTAGTGCCCATATAGAATTCGAGCTTATGGACCTAGTAAGTGTGTGGTAGATAGGAGACAACATATATAAGGCAGTTATGAAGAAGGTATTCTTTAGGAGATAATTGAGGAGGAGATTGAAGGGTATCATGTCTGCAGTTAAAAGCAGAATAAAGAATCCCGATCCAAGTAGGCTAACATTCAGTAGCAAAAGATATTTTTCTGTCAAGGTATTTGTGAGGGTGTAGGTCCAAACCAAAACCACAAGGGCGACAATGCAAAGATATTGTGAGATAGAAACTGCATCGAGCACCACCTTCAATAAGTCTCTTTTGACAACATTAGCATTCATGATCATTTCCTCCAGGAAGGATTCATCTGTGTGATTGTCACCAAAGCCAGGTTGCATCCCACCATAAACAACTTTTCTCCATTTAGAATGGGTTGGAGAAGAGCTTCCGCTGATGCTAACTTCCATTTGTATCATACAATTTTACTCCATGGCATCTGTGAAAAATTAAATGATAACACTTAGGGATCCTAAATCACTAATCTCTCTTATAGTTTATAAGACAAGTTGGAAATGGAAAAGGGGAAACACAACAAATAATGCAACCTCGCTTGGGGTCTAGAGCCATGTAATGTTTTAATCAGCACTCGCCAATTGTTTTACCTTTGGGATAAGAACATAATAATTTAAGTAACTGGATGTCGCTGTCTATGTAGTAACTTTTAAGCTAGATAAAGACATTCCAGACATTAAAACGCATCTAAGAAAGAAAAAAGATCCCTGGCTGCAGAAACTCTTTATCTTGCACTGTTTATCATTATTGAGTCTGATACCATCCAATTTCATTTTGCATCAATTAATCCCTCTTAATTGGTGAAATATAATCTTGATATCTTCAGCTTTTAGACTAATGAAGCATTTAAGTCTCCCTCAAAAAGTATGATATAACTGCCTTATACTCTTTCTTTTTCGAAATGGCAAGTATAAATTTATTGATGTAAAGAAGCACTAAAATGGTGCTGTGATGCTACATCCAAAAGGAGAAAGTATGTCCACTTCTAGTTATATACGTAACACACTGGCAAACTTCAAAGCATAATTCATATCTTTGCAGCTACTATTTCAGCAAGGGCCTAAAACCAAAAAGTAATATCAACATTGTCTCAGGCATTAATACTTGAAATATCAACTAATTCAATACTCAAACTCGACTAATCCTCTGTTTTTCAGCAGCATAAAAGTAGCATTCTTTCAGCTCTAAAGACCAGCTTTCACACAAGCAGCATTTTGCAGCACAAAACAGTACTCTGCAAGCAAACTCTAACACAAATTACTACAAGCTCATTTTAAAGACATTATTTTTCTCGTGTACATCTTGTGACTTACCTGTATTTCTTGATATGGTCTTAGGGGTTTGATTTAGAAACAAATGAATGTCCCTATTTTCTTGATGTTCTACAAAACTTAAAGTATAATTATGCTTTAGTATAGCTATGAACAGTTTCTCACGGTATTTAGCCTGATCATCAATTGGTTCAGACTGAAGCTCCTTTTTAATGAAGTATTCAGACTGAAGCTCATTATTGTTTTTTTGGAATATGAGTATCCTCAATATGACGCTTCATAGTTTATGTTCCAGCCACATAAATTATACCATAAACCTTTACCTTCCATCACTACTACGAGGCAATTTCACAAAAGTATACTAAGCAACGGAAGTTTGCCTCTTAGCTCATTTACTATTAGTGGAAGAACCTATATCAATATCCTATATCACAAGAATCAGCAATAGCTTACATAGACATCTCTACCTAAACCAATAATTATAAAAATGACAGGTCAAAGAATTTGCCTCTCCATCTTCAAATAAGAATCAACTGCTATAGTATATTGTTTTACCCACTGCAAAGGTGTTATAGAACTATGATATGGATAAACTCTTACCAGGTCTAAATTTTCTTAGGAAGTCGTTATTTCCAGATAGGAACTATATCTGAAGCAAGCATATGTTTCCAGGAGGATCTAATTTCTAGCCAGAAAGCCTATCAATAGTTACTCTAAAAATGCAGACAGCAGCTCCAGAGCTTTAAGTTGTTTGTTTGTAGTCTTTAATTGACACAAAAAATAGAGGAGAGTAATAATTTTTCTCTATTGATTATTTTACTTCATGTTATGCAGGATTTAAAAAAAAGATTATTTGACAGAATAAGAATCATTTCATTCCAATTTTGTGAAGAAAAAACTTCATCAAGTGGCTTAATCACTTGAAGCTGAACCGAACAATCAACAAATCTTCCAACGATTACATCAATTCCTCCAAAAGCAAACCCTGGTCGAGTTAGAAAACAAAAGGGAAAAAGAAATCCCTTTTGTAGCTTTATGCTGCATCATTCTCAACACTGAAGAAAAGCAACTTGGAGCTCCAGGAAAAATGATAATGGACAGAAATGTTTACAGTCATGTCCATTCGTTCAATCGTTCACATTATGGAATCAACTAATATAGGGAAGTAGAATAAGCTAAAACCCACAATCCCGACTCTTTTGAACAACAACAGATAATATACCTAACATATCTACATCACATCCCCTTCTAAACCCATCAACTTTTACAAAATCCCAATTCAACTTTAGCTAATTTAATCACACATCCATATAAAAAAAAAATATTTTCACCAAAAAGCACTACAAGACATGATTAAAAAAACAAACATTTTGCTTCTAACAAAAAACAAAAACAAAAAAGATGAAAAGTGAAATTACCTTGCGAGTAAACCTGAGATTGAATGAAATTCGCTCTTCCCCAATATCAGACAGCTAATTCCGTTATCTTCTCAATGGTGAGGCCAATAGAAAACAGGATTTGTACGAATTAAGACTGCATTTATGTGCCTATAGAAGATGATTGATGAACTTAAATTTTCAGACTACGCAGGAATCGACGGGTTTTATTGGGTGGGCGAGTTAAGAAGAAAATGTCAAGTGTGTGTAAAAAAAATTAAGTGGGGGATATAATAAGTTGAATATTCTGAGTAAATACATTTATTTTAAAAATGAATGGGTAAATTAATTTTATTTTATTTTTGGAATTTTTATTATTACAAATGTTAGAAGATGCGATGTTTTGTTAGTAATATTAAATAATATGTAAGTAAATATTTGAGTCAAATTAAATGTTATTTAAAATAATATTATTTTTTTTAAAAAAATAGATTTTTATAACTTTTCAATGACATAATTTAAATACAGATTTATAACGAACATTTGTTTGAATTAACTTTTTTTTTTTTATTACTGGATATCTAAATCGTCAATCAAATAGAGATTGTTTTTTGAATCAACCAAATACATCAACATTTTTTTTAATTGAGAAAAAAAATCATTTTTAATGTGATTTAACTTTTAGTTATCAATCATGTATACATAAAGTACATTCAATTAAATTATAGGTACGAAAAAATAATTGTAAGAGCAACTTTTCTGAATTCTATGTGGCACGAATTAGACTTTAGAGTCTAGCTCTCGATCTTTTAAATTTTGGATTATGAAAAAAATATATGCATCATTATTTTTCTAAAGAAATCATAATACATGAATAATTAGATGGTAGAACTAGAGCAACAACAAGCACTAAACACGAAAAAAATAAACATTATAAACTAAACTTGATAATACATTAAGAGAAGATAATTAAGAAGAAATATCCTACTATCATATAAAATTCCTCCAACGTAGAACAATAACTTTGAAAATTCTAAGTGTTAATAAGTTGATAAAAAAGACATTATTTTCATCTCTTTTGTGATTATTTTAGGAACCTTTGACACAACTAATTATACATAATCAAATCAGTCTATCATACAACGTACAAAGATAGTCTCTTATTCCCAACAACAATTGCAAAGGAGCTCAATATTCTTGAGTTTGTTAAATTGAATATTGATCCATTCCATTTGTTAATTAAGTTTTGAGAGATTTAATTTACTAGTGTTCTCGAGAGATCAAGCATCAATATTGAAGCTTAATTTGCAAACATTTGGTCATTTTTATAGCTGACTATTCGTGAAAATGCCTATAAAATAGAGTTGTTAATAAATGATCAAAGTTTTAATTTTCAAAAGTTCGATTCCTTGTTACACTAAAGTTTTGAAACTCTTAAACCAAATATCAAATTGAAGAATCATACTTTAGGATTAAAAAATTATATCCAAATCGCAAAATTTGAACTAAAGAATCGAATTAATTCAATTCAATTGGACTTTTCAATATTTATATTCACTTCTAACACGAATCCAATTTAGATACAAACATAAAAGATAATGTCTCAGTCCCTATTTACTTGTTAAATATTTGTCATCTTTGACAAATCAAGGAATAACAACTTTTTCTATTATACCCTCAATTTATCAACATTGAGTTAATATATTTGAAAAATATAATAAGTAAATATATTTGATCCATATCAATTAATAGGAATAAAATAGTAAATTTATCGTATAAGCTTAAAAAATACTCCATATAAGTAGCCATGCTCTTTTGCCAACAAAATACTAAAATCTACTTACAAACTTTTATTATTAGGAATTGACTCCCTCCCTCTCCCATTTTTCTCAGAAACCCGGGACTTTGAATTAAGGGTGACAAAAAGGTGTCAAAATAAAATGGCAGTGACATAAGTCTTAATTATTGAGTGTAGGTGACAATTATGTGATTAAGGATTAAGGATTGTGGAGTTGCCCTCAAGTTTATAAGTTGGCAGTTTGGTCCATTGTATTAAATGAGGGGTAAAAGGGTAAATAACTAAAACCTAATTTAACCAATTTTGGTGGGAACCCAAACTGGAGGGAAGCCAGCGAGCAGAACCAAAAGGGGAAATAAAAGCTCTTTTTCCCCCGCCTCCCGCCGTATTCCTCATCTTCTTCTTCTTCTGCTTCGATCTTGCTTGCTTGCCTTTCGTCTCGTTACTATTCTGTTGCGACACACAAATCACATGTTGTAACAAAATGTGTAAGTTATATGTTGCAACATATGACTTACACATGTTGCAATGTGATTTATATGTCACAACAGAACAGTTATATGTAGTAACATATGACTTACATGTCGCAACAAAATAGTCATATGTTGCAACATAAAACTTACACATTTTGTTATAACTTGTGATTTATGTGTCGCAACAGAATAGTTATATGTAGCAACTTATTATTTACATTTCGCAACATAATAGTCATATGTTGCAACATATAACTTACACATGTTGCAACATGTGATTTATTTGTCACAATAGAACAGTTATATATAGCAACATATGATTTACATGTCGCAACAAAATAGTCATATGTTGCAACATATGACTTACACATTTGTCTTACACATTTTGTTACAACATGTGATTTATGTGTCGCAACAGAGTAGTTATATGTAGCAATATATGATTTACATGTCGCAATAGAATAGCCATATGTTGCAACATATAATTACACATGTTGCAACATGTGATTTATTTGTCACAACAGAACAGTCATATGTAGCAACATATGACTTACACATTTCTTCATTAGTACTAATTGTTTTTTTAATTAATTTATTCATGTACAATAAATAGAGGGATTATTTGTAGGGATTGATTGTCGTGGTGAATGGGTCGAGAAGAAAATTCGATACATTTAACATTGGAAGGATGGTAAGAAACGGGGAGGGTCAATAGGGATGACTGCCGAAAGAAATATTTTGTATGATGATTTTGTGAATTTAGTCATTCAAAAATGTGGATTCAATTGTCAACCGAAAGATGTTATCATGAGTTACATTCCAGATTTTTTTCATAATGAGAAGGTATTCCCTTTTAAAATAACTGATCCGCCTAGTTTTCTTGTTTATTTGGAAGGAGCAGTGAGGCCCATATTAAGAGTCTATGTGGATGAAAATCCTATCGAGGAGGATCATAAGCTAGAAGAAGACCAACAACATATGTTAAATGATGAATTTGATGTTGTGGACATGAATAATCACGATGATGAAATTGGAAAAGATGAAGTGCCGGACTTTGAGAGCAACAATACTCCTACACCTATTATTGGCAGCAACAATCCAGCTTCTTCTTAATCATCACGTGTGAATAATGTTCGAGATGATGAAACCGGTTTTTATAAGGGAATGACATTCAAGAACAAGGAAGAACTAGCAAATTCATTGAAAATTTCTTGCTTGAAAAAAGATTTTAGATTGAAAAAGGTGATTAATTCTCGTAATGTGTTTTCTTTTAAATGTTCATATTCGGAGTGCAATTGGTGGCTGAGGGCTGTGAAATTTACAAGCAGCGACAAGTTTGTCAATAGAATCTATGAAAAGTATCATACGTGTGGTTCAGAGCATCTTACAAGCCATAATTTGCATGCCACGACAAAAGTCATAGGTAAGTACTTTGAAAATAGGTTTCCCAATGGTAAAGGCCCATCCACAAGAGACATGTCAAATCAACTCCGCACAGAATTGGGTTGTAAGATAATCTGTTGGAAGATGTATAAGGGCATGGAGCATGCTAAGTCTTCGGTTAGGGGAACACATGAGCATCGGTATGCAGTGCTTAATGTGTACTGTTATATGCTTGAAGTTGCAAATCTAGGAAGCAAGACGACATTGTCGCTCAATGAAAATGGGAGGCTCAAGTATTTCTTTGTATTATATGCCGCTTGGATAATTGGTTTTCAAGAAATGAGAAAATTAATAGCCGTTGATGGGACATTCTTGAGGAGAAAGTATGAAGGAGTTTTTCTATCGGCGGTGGCATAAGATGCTGAGAATCATATATTTCCAGTGGTTTTTTGTGTTGTGGACAAGGAATGTGATGCCTCATATGAATATTGTTTTTCAAAATATGAGAAGCTTTGTAGATGATATTATTGAGTTGTGCATTATTTCTTATAGGCATCTAAGGATTCGAAAGATGGTTTCAACTATCTACCCTGCATCTCATTATGGTTGTTGCATGAGACACCTTGGGGAAAATATTCGAAATAACTTTCACAATTCAAATGTAGTGTCCCATTTTTATAAAGCAACAAAAGCGTACGATAGATGTGAGTTCAATGACCATTTCAATCAAATAAGAGATTTGGTACCAAAGGCGGCTGAAACTCTTGAACGTATTGGATTCCACACATGGAGCAGGGCATTTTGCCCGGGAAATAGGTACATTATTGTCTATACCATCTTGTTTGAGTTTATTGTCATTTTATATGTTTTGATTGATTTTTTTTGTGTAGATATAACATTATGACGTCAAACATCACGGAGTTGGTGAATGTTATGTTTGATGTTGAAAGAGAATTTCACATTGTCGCTCTATTTGATTAAATAAACAGGAGATTTGCACTTTTATTTCACCAAGGCATATGGAGCTGGTGAACTCTGCAAATAAATTTGTTCCTTCAATTGAAAAAGACATATCAAAGTATGTCAACGTGGGCAACAAGTTGTTGGCTCATCAAATCGCTAACTACAAGTTCAGTGTCACTGGTCATGGTGATGTTGCTACGGTCGATCTACAAAGAAGAACTTGTACTTGTAGAATTTTTTACTTGGACAAAATACCTTGTCCACATGCCATGTCAGTGCTTCGATCCCAATATGATGCCGATTTTGAAAATCAAATTTATGAGTACTCCTCTCCATATTATTCAGTGGAAAAATACATAATTGCATATTGTGAGGAAATTCACCTGGTGCCACCTGAAGATTCTTAGATTGTCCCTTTGGATATCATAGAGAGAGAAATACCTCCTCCATATGTTGATCCAAGCAAACCTAGAAGAAGGAGATATAAGAGACGGCGTGGAGTTGGTGAATCATTTCCAACAAGAAAAAAATAAGTGTTCCGTATGTAGGGACTTTGGCCACAAAAGTACTACATGCCCAAATCGAAATGTTCCATATGTGCTGTTGAATTTTAATGAATGTTCTTTTTATTTGAGGATGATGTTCCCTATCTTCATATCTTAATATCTTAATTTGAATCAACTTATGTTATGTTAAAATGTGTGATTTATTTTGAACTGATGCATCTGTTACAATCATATGCCAATTATGTGTTGCTACTTACAACAGAATATAGCATATGTTCCAACATATAAGAATTTTGTGTCAGATTTTACAACAAAATATTGCATATGTTTTAACATATGTCAATTATGTGTTACAAATATAACAGAATAACACATCTATTTCAAAATATATCAATTATGTGTTAGATTTTATAACATAATAATGCATATGCTCCAACATATGTCAATTATGTGTTACAAGTACAATAGAAAACGCATATGTTCCAACATATTTCTAATAAATAATTACGTGTAAGGTGTGTGAACAATCAATCATTACTGTCATTTGAACAACTATCAAGAAAAAAGTAATTACAATTCTTCATATTTTGCCCTTTTTTCAAAAAATAAGTACTTGCATTTGAAAAGTCAAAAGTGTCTCTTCTCTTCTCTTCGTCTTCAGAAGTTGCAACTTTTCACATTCATTACATACCTAGGATTATATAAGAACACAAAAGAAGCTTTCATTTAATTTTTTCTAAGATGGGAAGGAAGAAGAAATCTTCAAAAATGACTAGGAGTAAAAACTACATTGAATCCCTTCTGAGGTGTCTACTAATTGATATCGTTGAACTGATTGCTTCTGACTCCTTCAAAGATTTAATGAATGTTAAATTAAAGTATGTATGTATTAATCAATTTCGCTCTTTAATTTGATTTCCTAACCATTTGATTTGATTTCCTAGTTCTAGGGTCCTCAATCAAGTCGCTAATGAACCTTATGTATATCAAAAGGTAACATTGGTCGACTTTCCTTATTGTAGATGGTCGGTGAACCGTTGGTCAGAAGTTCAAAAATCTATTTCTTTCCTGGAAATGTGCAGAGCATCGGGGAATTTAGAAGCCTTATACAAAAAAGGTGTGGTAATTTTTAATGTTTTTCGTATGTATTCACGTTTTTATCATATGTATTCTGCCTTTTAAATGTGTTATTTCTTCTCTAGTTTGATTTTTTCAACAATAACGATCTAAATGCATTGTGAATGATTAATCAAGCAGCTGACAGTGGCCACATTGGTGCATCCTATGTGCTTGCGATAATTTCAATCTTCAAGGGCGGTGAATCCATGAGAGAAGGCTTAATGTTCATTGCCAACATGAAAAAATTGAGCCACTAAAAATCAGAAGATGCTGACACAAGTTGCGATATGTTTTAGGTGGAATGTGGGTGCCAGAACCTCATTTGTTGGGATAAAGACCCATTTGTTGCACTGTTCATCAGCATGAGCAAAGCGTTCGCAAGAATGGTTGGCCTAGGGAAAGTGACGACGAAGATGATATTCGTTGTGAATTATGTAGTTGTGATTTAGAACTAGATTATATAGTTAAATTTATGTCTTATACCACTGTGTGGTATTAATTAATTTGTCATATGAGGCAACATATGTACATAACTTGCAAATTCATGGTGAAAAATGTGTCCTTTTTGTGTTCTGTACTGATTTTTGAATTTGATTTTTATAAAATGTTTTATCTAAAAATATTTGTTTTTTTAGTTGGATAAAATGTTGAATTTTCCAACAGAAATTGCAACATATATGTCATATGTGGCAACATATGTATATCCTAAATATGCTTTTTGGTATTCACTCAATTAAATTGTGACATAAAGCAACATGTAACACTAATATATAGTCATATAACATGTCTAAGTACAAAATTATGGTCTAATACAACAACCTTCATTAATAACAACTCTTTATATTTTACCCTCTTTTCAAAAAAATAAGTACTTGCATTTGAAAAGTCAAAAGTGCCTCTTTGTCTTCAGAAGTTGCAACTTTTCACATTTATTATATTGGGATTATATAAGAACACAACGAAAGGTCCTTTCATTTAATTTTCTTCAAGATGGGAAGGAAGAACAAATCTTCAAAAATGAGTAGGAGTAAAAACTACATTGAATCCCTTCCAAGGTGTCTACTAATTGATATCGTTGAAAGAATTGCTTCCGACTCCTTCAAAGATTTAATGAATGTGAAATTAAGGTATGTATGTATTAATCAATTTTCGCTCTTTAATTTGATTTTCTAACCATTTGATTTGATTTCTCAGTTTCAGGGTCCTTAATCAAGTCGCTAATGAACCTTATGTATATCAAAAGGTAACGTTGGTCGACTTTCCTGATTAAATATGGTCATTGAACCGTTGTTCAGTAGTTTGAAAATCCACTTCTTTCCTGGATATGTGCAGAGCATCGGGGAATTTAGAAGCCTTATATAGAAAATGCATGGTAATTTTTAATGTTTTTCGTATGTATTCACGTTTTTAACAATGTATTATGTCTTTTAAATGTGTTATTTCTTAAGTAGTTTGATTATTTCAACCATAATGATCCAAATGCATCGGGAATGATTAATCAAGCAACAGATGGAGGCCACATTGGTGCATCATATGCGCTTGCCATAATTTCAATCTTCAAGGGCGGTGAATCCATGAGAGAAGGCTTAATGTTCATTGCCAACATGAAAAAAATTGAGTCACTAAAACTCAGAAGATGTCGATAGAAGTTGCGATATTCTTTTAGGTGGAATATGGGTGCCAGAACCTCATTTGTTGGGAGAAAGACTCATTTGTTGTAGTGTTCATCAACATAAGCGCGTTCGTTGTGAATTATGTTGTTGTGATTTAGAACTAGATTATGTTTGTAAATTTTGCCTTATACCACTGTGTGGTATTAATTAAATTGTCATTTGTGGCAACATATGTACATTACTTGCAAATTCATGGGGAAAATGTGACTTTTTGTGTTTTGTACTGATTTTTGAATTTGTTCTTTATAAAATATTTAATCTAAAAATATTTGTTTTCTGTTTATTCTTAGTGTTCTCATTTTGTCCAATTTGACATTTTTTCATTGCTAAATTGCTCAATTTATCGATTAACTATCCTTCACATGTCATATGTGGCAACATATACACGTTCTGTTGGATTAAATGTTGAATTTTGTAGCAGAAATTGCAACAGATATGTTATATGTGGCAACATATGTATATCCTAAAATGTGATTTTTGGTGTTAATTCAATTAAATTGTGACCTAACGCAACATGTAACACTAATATATAGTCCTACAACATGTCTAAGTACAAAATTATGGTCTAATATAACAACCTTTATCAGTTCTATCAATTATTTTTATAAATACTATCATACCACTAGTTCATCATTCAATGACTAAGTAATTTCATATGCTAGTTATTTAACACCCTTGTAAATCGTTGTTCCAAGTGTTATATCATCTTTTTATTGCTTAATTATGGTCCAAAGTACTAAAATATGGTCCAATTTGATATTTTTCCATTGTTAAATTGCTTATTTATCGATTAACCCATCCTTCATATGTCATCTGTGGCAACATATGCACGTTCTGTTGAATTAAATGTTGAATTTTGCAGCAGAAATTGCAACAAATATGTCATATGTGGCAACATATGTATATCCTAAAATGTGCTTTTTGGTGTTAATTCAATTAAATTCTGACCTAATACAATATGTAACAGATCATTCTAAAATACTACTCCCGACACTCCACTAACACACACTCCTCACTCTCACTCATTATAAAAGGGTTAATACTTAGGTTAGACTTCCCTTAATTCACAATTTACTCACAAAAAAAAGCTCTCATTTTTTATTTTCTTTCCTTTATTCTTTCTCCTCCTCTCACTCAAATTTCCCTGAGAAGATGCTACCACCTTGGACAAATTTAAGTCTCTGCATGCTTTTGTTGTGGGTGATCAACGTAATTATGTTGTTCTCAGTTAATATGATGTCTTCTTCAAGTGTGTGTTCTTAGTGGATGGGTCGCTGTTTGTTATTGTCGGATCTTGTTTAATGGAGGGTAGCTTCATCATTTGGTAAGTCTTCTTACTTTATAACATCCTGTCTGGTCTGGTAACGAAGTGTATAGGGTAGCTAACTATGGTTGTTTGTTTTTCTGTAGGTGGTCTTGTAACAAAGTGAATGGGTAGCTCTAATCCACCACCATTCAAGAAAGAATGGTGATGCTCCTCTAGGTTTAATCGTTCAATGTTGAATCCAGATCCTCCACTCAAGTCCTTTTTTGTTGGTTGAAGTAGTAGTATAGGGCTAGAGCATTTCAGATGTAAATTCTATTATTTTTGTTGGTGTTAATGCCTTGTAATTATGGATATGTAGCCTAGCCTTGCCTTGCATGTCAATATATCAACTATCAATGGCATGTTTATGTTTATGTTTATGTTTATGTTTTCCAAGTTATATGCTTGAATTCCTCTCTATTAATGGTGATACCACTTGCATGTACACATAATTGACATATGTTGCTACAGCTTAAAACACACAAGTACTTTATAAAAGTCATAGGCAAGTCCAACCTCTAAAACTGGCCAAATCGGCCCATTATTTCATTTCTAGAAGGGATATATATAAATTAGGGTTTTCATTTTCATTTCAAAAATAGGGTTTTCATTTTCTTCCGCACCGCTTCTGAGAATTCTCTGCTTCACTTTCTCTCTCTTTTCTCTCTCTCTCTTCGCATGGATCTCGGATCTCTGGAGTGCATGGGATATAATGATGTTATTTATTTCATCAATCTTTTCTGTTCTTTGTTTTTTAACACGTAACTAATTGATTGGCCTTTGGATAAACCAAATGTCAGTACTGTCATGTACTGTCAAATCAATGAAATCATTAATTTTGCAATATAGCCGTTGGGTACGAATGCGTTCTTTAAATATAGCTCAGTACTCTAGATCTTATGAATGAGTTTTGTTTGTTTTTGTTACTTTTGATATAATGTCAAATGCAATATTGAATTGAATTTGTAATGATGAGAATGATCTCATGTTGGGTGTGAAAATTTGTTGCAAACATGAAAACTTACTTTCAATGCAAACTTCATGGTCAAAGATTTTGGTCTTGTTCACGCTATCGTGTATGTACATTTCAACATCTTGGTCTGGAGACTTGGAGATTGTCTTTATTTTGTTTTTTTTATAAATTTAAATTTCTTTGTGGTGTGTATTTTAGGAGAATGCATGCAACGTCTTTAGATGGAGGGATCATGAAGATGTTGATATACGTTCCAAGTTCGTTATTCTGAGATTGACGAATAGAATTAAGGAGTTGGAAATTGATGATGAAAGTCATATTAAAAGAAGTAACAAATAGGTGATGAAAGAGAAGAAGACCAAATGTTGTAACAACTGGACGCTAATCTTTGTGTTGATTGTTGTGGATTTTTTCTATTTTTAAGCATTACCAAGAAGAAGAATACTGTGGAAGATGGAAAATTCTTATGTAGTTGTGTACAACCATTAAAATTATCATAGTTGTAGAAATAAATAAACATTGTTTTGCACTCCTGTTCCAACATTTTTACTTGTTCTTAACATAACATAATATGAGTCAAATGTTGCAACATATGAGGCATATGTTACTACAGATTACGCATGTGGTGCTACGTATGAGTCAAATGTTGCAACATATCACCCATCTGTAGTAACATGTGACTCAAATGTTGCTAGAGATGACCCATGTGTTGCTACATATGAGACATATGTTGCTACAGATGATGCATCAAATGTTGTAACATATCACCCTTATGTAGCAACGTTTGACCATATGAGGCATATGTTGCTACAAATAACCCATGTATTGCTACATATGAGACATTTGTTGCTACAGATGACTTATTTGTTGCTACAGATGCCTCAAATGTTGCAACATATCACCCATCTGTTGTAACATGTGACTCGAATGTTGCTACAGATGACCCATATGTTGCTACATATGAGACATATGTTGCTACATATAAGACATATGTTGCTACAAATGACCCATGTGTTGCTATAGATAACTTATTTGATGCTACGGATGCCTCAAATGTTGCAACATATTACCTTTATATAGCAACATTTGATTAAGTACTTGTTCTCAATATAACATCATATACTATGTATTTGCTCTCAATATAAGATAACATAACATAACTGATAAAATAAAACATTGTCATTAATTGCAAACACATTGTCAAGGCTCCAAGCTCCTAGTTACTATCTCAGCAGCCCAATTTCATTGCATTCGACCAACTGCATTGTCACACAATAGGGTTTAGGGAGGTTGAATTGCTACGTTGGTAAGCAAATGCTCGATAAATGCAAGCGAATATGACCCGCACGCGGCTTTGGTATTATTTTTTTTTACCATGGGTTCCAATCGACCTTCAAATTCCCATGGTTCATTGAGGAACTTATCTAACAAATGCTTCATTATTCCACTTTGCTTCAACAAGCTTGGCAGCAACTCAAACACATGTTGTATGAATGTCAAAAACATGGCATGTTCCATACCCATCAGGTTGCAGTCATAAACATTCATGTGACCCTCGTGCAAGAGGATCTCAAGAGTCACAAAATGAGTTTTGTTCAGGTTCATGACTGTCAAAATCCTTTTTACACCAATCCAATCCATGCCTCCAAGATATGGTCTAATGCCCCTGACGTAGTCAATCATATCGTCATTCCATACAAACTTATTAATTAACTGTGTAAAGCTTCTGCCACCAACTTTTGTTGCCTCATCGCTCAAACTGTCATACCTTTGTTTGAAGTTGGTATAGAAGCTGAGATCCATGATTCTATCTGTGGAATCATAGTGCTGAGGGTATCTCAAATGCCTCTCCCGCATGAGGCTAATAATTTCACCAATATACTGAAATAAAAAATAATATTAAAGAGTAAAGAAGAGTAACGATTGAAAAGATAAAACAAACAAACATTATAAATTGAAGGTTAGTATATATAGTAGAGAAAATTACTCAGTCTTCCCACCAAATATCAATGTTTGTCATGGTCCTGAAATCATTTCCACTAATAATGCATGACGTATTGTACACGCAAATCTTTTTTTCTCATCAGTTCCAACAGTTTGTTCTTTTGAGCTATATGCACACGCTTATAAAGATACACTTTCTTGAGCTCCAACAGTTTCTCTCCTACGGCCATTGGTAATTCTCCAAATATTTTCTTCTTCAAATTTTGTATTGCCTTGAGAAAGGATTTTTTTTCTCCTCTTGTCCTATGGAGTATATGGATCTGAACATTCTTTGATGGAATGACATTGACCCCCCCACTTGTTTTTAAATTCATTCACAGCCTGACTCAATGTTTGAAGATACATAATAAAATCTTCATCATGTTTCTTGCACTTCTCACATAGAAAGCCATAGCATCGACTACAAGAGGTAGCCCCAACACTTTGTCCACCAAAACCAATACTAGCACCAACACCAACACCAGCACCAATATTAACACTAGCCCTTACAGCCACATAAACCATATAATCCTCGTTAAAAATAACTAATTGTTGATCATCAAGTCTTGCTCTTTTGATGGTTGTTGCCCCAAGCAATTCCCTTTTAACTATATCAACTACAGGATCAAATAAGGTTTCAACCAACCTAGAGTAATCAGAGATGGCATTTGGAATTCCTTTTCTGTTGGGACAAGTCATGGATTCACAACCTAAAATTATAAAAATGAGTCATCCGTAGGAATATTTAGGTCAAATGTTGTAACAGATGTGTCATATGTTGCTACAGATGGATAATATGTTGCAACATATTGACATCTGTAGCAACATTTTGTGTCACATGTTGCAACAGATAGATCATCTGAGTCATCTATAGCAACATTTGGGTCACATCTTTCTACATATGGGTGATATGTTGCAACATATGGGTGTAATATAACAACTAATTAACTGCATCATGACGAGGGTTAAAAAGTTCTGGAGGATTTTTGATATTTTTTGCTATCAACCATCTCAATATCCTTGGAGATGAAATCTCTTCTTCTGCAGTTACTTGATGCCTCAAATGAGGAATGACTTCAAATGCCCAAGCCTATATAAAAGAAAAACATGTCACATATCAAATGTTGAATTATTCAATAAAATATAAAAAGATTAAGAACATTTATGTTTACCATGAAAGCCCATGAAAAACTAAATAAGTTATTGGTCTTTGGAGATAAAGGAGCCAACAAGTATTTGACAGTTAATTCGTAGTTGTCATGAATCCAAGGATAGTTATTGAAAGTGTCAATATCCTTAGATAACTTCACCAATTTAAGGGGTATGTTGTTGTTGACATTTTTGGCCAAAAGTACATTATGTACAAATCAAAGTAAGCACAACTCCTTGTGCTTATTTGTTGTATCCTTGTCATTTAACAAATATATCAATTGGGGATTTTTGAAGCTTGGGCCAACAAGGGACACCAAGTCCTGCTCTTCAGTCGACTGCTCCTTACTTGTTTGTGCTTCTCCTTTCTTTCGTCTCCATGGTTGTTTTATTACTGTGAATTCAGGGATTTTCTCAAAAGGAGAATGACATTTTAACCCTGTAATTATGGCAAACTCTCTTTTACCAAAGAAGAGTGGCATGCCACAATAATTAATCAACACCTCATCCTTATTTTCATTATTCTAAAAAATGAACCTTCTTTTTAGAAGTTCATAGATCATAGTCATTTGAAAACGTGCATTATTTTTTTCTGGTAAATCAAGATATTGACCAAAAGAACTATTCCTAAAAAAATCTTCCAAACCATTCTGCTGGAGTATGGTCCTGAAGGAGTCGAAAGATTTTTCCATGGCTGACCTTAAAATGCTATCATTTGTAGCATTAGGCTGGAAATGGATAGGAAAAGTGTGTGCATTGACAGTTTTGATCTCATCTTCCTCAACTTCATTTATTTTTTCTTCTTCTTCCTCAACTACATTTTTTTTCTTCTTGTTCCTCAACCTCGTTATTTTTTCCTTCTTCTTCCTCAACTTCTTTATTTTTTCCTTCTTCTTCCTCAACTTCTTTTTTGTTCTCTTCTTCTTCCTCAACTTCATTTTTTTTCCTTCTTCTTCCTCAACTTCTTTTCTTTTTCCTTCTTCTTCCTCAACTTCTTTTTTTCCCTTCTTCTTCTTCAACTTCTTTTTTGTTCTCTTCTTCTTCCTCAACTTCATTTTTTTTCCTTCTTCTTCCTCAACTTCATTTTTTTATTCTTCTCTTTCTTCATATTCTTTTTGAGAAAATTCTGGTTCTACTTGAGAAGAAGAAACTGCTTCAGATGCAAGTTCTTCTAAAAGAGGGGAAGTGGAATTTTCATTCTTCATCCTACAAGTTTTCCTCTTCTGGATCTTTGTATCAGTTGTTTCATTTGTTAATACAATTTTTCTTTTGACAGGAGGTATTATATTTGTATATGCAACCACAAAATGAATTTTTTCTTAACAAAAATAACAACAACCAAACACAACAATACAACACACAACAACACAAACAACAAGTAAGATTCAATACCATACATGAACCAACCAACAAACCACAAAACCCTCCCTAAACCCTAAACCCTAACCAACCAACTACAAATTAAGCGTTTTGAAATCAGATAATATTACAAAAGGAATAACAACCAACCAAACCAACCATCCTACAAATAAATAAATGATAAACCACTAAAATCATCCTGATTTAATACCAGTAAGTATTTTAAAACCTTGATTAAATTTTACCTAAGAAGATATCAATGATAAATTAGAAATGATGAGGGCAACGATGACTCTTTGTAGAAAATATCGCAACAGATTACCAGTGATCTTGTAGAAAATATCGCAATAGCAACTAGATCTGTGGAGAAGAACAATAATGGAGAAACAAGAGAGAAGAGAAGAGATGAAAGGAAAGAAAAGAAAAGAAAAGAAAACGGAAATTAGTAAAAATAAATTAAATTTGGAATATGAAGCGATGTTTTATAGAGGAGAGAGGGAAAATGAAGGACGATTATTTTCAACCTTTTTAATTTTTTTTGAATTTTGACAATATAATGTTGCAACATATGACAATTCAAAGTGACATATGTTGCCACATATCTTTTTTCTGTGACATATGTTGCCACATATCTCCTTTCTATGACATATGTTGCCACATATCTCCTTTATGTTGGGGCAAATGCAGATAATTCTGTGGGTTTTTTTTACAACAAAGGTTATACATGTTGCCACAGATACCACATTTCTTCCTTTCCAACATAATTGACATTTGTTCCAACAAAATAAAAATAATAATAATCATTAATATTAACTAGTTGTTTTTACAACTTATCCATAAAAAGGTAATTCACAATGGTATACATAACCATCAAAATTATATCTAATCAATGGTGGTAATCACAACATTTTCATCGAACTTTGCCTTTTTTAGGTCTAGGCCTGTGTGGGTCTTCATTGTTACTAACATAGCCACTCCGAGCCTTTAAAATCCCATAACTCCATAGGAGTGAAGCATATCTCATGCGAAGGGTTTGAGAAATAATTCCATAAGATGGTACTTGTAGTCCAACACTCAAAAACTCAACGTATGCAGCAACAAAAAGTCCACAATCTTTGCATGGTATATCATCTATTAGAAAATATAATAAACCTAATAACATCACATTTCAATAGTGGTAAGAAAAAATAAATGTGATACTTATAGACTATTGCTTGCTTGTTGGGAAATACCAATAACATGTATGACTTCGAATGGGTGAGATTTGTTTTTTCCTTGGTAAGATTCAAGGACTTTTCGCTGGATTCAAGGTACTTTGGCAACATTGTAGACAACTTTTGAATCTCAGAGCACAATTTACTATTAGTCCTAGATGAGGGCATCAAATCATACACCTTTATGCACCGTTCCTTCAATACAATGACTACCAAGAGCCAATGAAACTCCCCATTACAATTTACAAGAACATAAACCTCATCTATGAGGTGCCAAGGCAGTCCAGCAGGTATACCAAACCCTTTGATAATTCCAACGATTTTATACTCATTTTCAGGAACAACACTGGCATTGTCAATGTAGTTTTAAAAAAACAATTAGTAGTGGTATGTCGATATTTAGAATGACTTTGTTGCTTCGACTTCTTCCGCATATAGTATAAAATGACATCCATATGCTGCACAGATGCATCAACAAGTGTATTTCTGTATCAATTTATTTGTATGTATTCATGTCTTAATCAAAACATAAAAGTGGGCATGGATTTACCTCATCAGTCCAACACCTATTGGGTTGAAACATTACGTAGAACCAGTCCTTCTTCTTTGGAAATGCAACTACAAAATCAAGTTGTTTGAACTCAAGATTTGAGCAATTGGCTAAGTAGTGATCGTCCTTGTCTCTTCTACAATTGTGTAATCATTATAAATAATTATTTAGTGGACAATAAGAAGACATACTAATAATAGCTGAACGACTTTACTTTTTTGCATGATGCTTGTAAAGACCTTCGTTTATCCATTGCGAGAAGGATGGCATTAGTTCAGTTGGACCCTCTTCGTCAATGTTAAAACCTTTAAATGGATATTGTTGCTTCACATCACAACTGACGACTTTCTTCTCTTTCTTTTTCTCTTTCTCTTTCACTTTTGCTTTCTCTTTCTGCTTCTGCTTCTCCTTCTCCTTCTCCTTCTCTTTCTCTTTCTCTTTCTCCTTGCCTTTTGGGGTTGAGTGTGATATTGGAGCAGTATTCATTGATTTTTTTTCTTTTACTAATTATAGATAGTGATTGGGAAATAGATTTTTTTAACCTCCTACACTTCAAAGGTTGTGAAATCTTCTTGGGTTTATGGACATCAATATTATAAGTCATTTCCTTAAAAATATTAGTGAGTTCTTTAACATGACTAATCAAATAATCATGTTGCTACTCACATTTTTTGAATAGACAAAAAGAGCATTTGATGTTAGAAGAAGAAGCAATACCAACAAAAGATTGAGTTGTTGCCATAGATGAAGCTTCTTGTGTCATTTGATCTACAAGGTAAATAAAAAAACGTTGAGAGTTTACAATTGATTATAAAATAATAATGGGTAGCAATTTATACTTATGTTGACACAGATGTACATTCTATTGCCACAAATGGACATTATGTTGCCACCGATGTACCTTTTGTTGCCACAAATGAATTGCCACAGATGTACCTTCTATTGCCACAAATGAATCTTCTGTTGCCACAGATGAATCTTCTGTTGACAAAGATGAATTTTCTATTACTATAGATGACCATTTTGTTCCCCTAACACATAGGTGAGACGTTCCAACATATGACAACTTTGTTGGATTATGTACCAACATATCACTAAAATGTTGCAACATACGAAACATCTTTCAACAAATGAAATATATGTTGGACAACTGAACAAGACTATATTTCTAAAATCATATGAACAAAATGGTCACAAAAAGAACAACAAGAGCAACAAAAAATGACTTTTAACTGAATGTTAACAATACATATACATTTCCTCAAAATTAAGGCTTTTTTGGGTTTGTTGATTTTCTTTCAAAAATAATAAATAATAGGTACCATTACACCATTATTCGATTTTCACATCAATAGAACGATTTATTGTTCATTAACCCAAGAAAAAAACTTAGTATTGTTCGAAAATTGTAAAATCTTTCAAAAAAATGACTTACCCATTTTAAGTCGAACACGATCTTCAGTTCAAAGAGAGTCACGACCGGAGATGAGGAGGAATATAATATAATGGGGAGAATATATGTTTTGATAGTCGGATTTTCAGATTTCTAAGGAAGAAGAAGAAGAGAAGAGAGAACGTTCGGAGAAGAAGAAGAAGATAAATTCTATTTTCTTTTAATTGTTTTTAAATGGTTTGGATAAAATTATAAAAGTTGAAAAATGAAGTATTTTTTTGTATTTTATAAAATATTAGAAAGTTTTGAAAATATTAATTTGATCCCAGATTTACTTAATTACATTTTAAAGTGGATTTGACCATTTTATGGTGAAAGTGTCACAAAAAACAAAACCCAAACTTAATGGACACCTTTGATTTAATTTTCTCACAACAATGTCCGCTTGGACATGTACACCCTCTGCTTCCCCTGTTTCTATTCCTCTTCAACAACCTCCCAATTCATTTACCCAAAATCCACCAAGAAAACTACTTTCAACTTCATCACCCATATGTACACTCATTTTCAAGAAGAACCCACCTCAGTTACACCCTCTGCAGCTTCATGAATCGATACTCTTCGGTCCCAAGTACGCTTAAACTCCTTCGAAGAAGCAATCTTTACATATATACTGATGACTTCTGAAGATGTAAGGCATGATACTTTTGTTTTCCCTATAGTTTTAAAGCTGCTACTGGCCTTCATGACTTGAATCTTTGAAAACAAATATATGGGGTTGTTGTTAAATTTGGGTATCATACGATATCAATCACTGTGGCTAATTCTGTTATACATTTACTTGTGAGGTGTGGTGGGAGTATTGATGATGTTTATAAAGTGTTTGATAGAATTACTCACAGCGATCAAGTTTCTTGGAATTCTTTGATAAATGCTCTTTGTAAATTTGAGAAGTGGGAGTTAGCATTGGAGGCTAATAGGTTGATAGGGTTAGATGGATTTGAGGCTAGTTCGTTTATGTTGGTGAGCATTACGCTTGCTTGTAGTAATTTGCCTAGGATTGATGGGTTGAGGCGGGTATAGTTTGAGAATAGATGATAGGATGACTTATACAAACAATGCTTTGATGTGCAAAACTAGGAAGGGTGGAAGATTCAAGAGTTGTTTTTGAGTTGTTTGCAGATAGAGATATTGTTTTGTGGAATACTATTATAAGTTCTTTTTCACAGATTGACCAGTTTCGAGAGGCGTTGGATAGCTTTAAAGTCATGATTCAAGAAGAAATAAAGCCTAATGGAGTCACAATTTCAAGTGTTGTTCCTGCTTGTTCTCATCTGACTTTGCTGGATGTTGGGAAGCAAATTCATTGTTACATCTTGAAGAATGATGATTTGATTGGGAACTCATTTGTTGATAGTTCATTAGTTGACATGCATTGCAATTATCAACAAGTTGAAAGTGGGCGTCGAGTTTTTGACAGTGCCTTAAAAAGGAACATTGGAATATTAAATGCTATGCTGGCTGGATACAGAAAAAATGGATTCTTTACAGAGGTATTGATGTTACTTATAGAGATGATGGAATATTTTGGGTTAAGTACGCACCCAACCATTGTCGCAAGTGTTTTTCCGGCTTGTGTACATTGTGAAACATTTACCCTTAAAGAAGTCATCCATGGGTATGTTATTAAATTGGGTTTTGCAGATGAAAAATACGTTCAAAATGCATTGATGGACTTGTATTCTAGGATGGGAAAGATAAATATATCAAAGTATATATTTGACAACATGGAGTGTAAAGATATAGTTTCATTGAATACGTAGTTTACGGATACCATGAAGATGCACTTATTATGTTACATGAGCTCCAAACAACAAAAAGACACAATGACTTTGAGAATAATGTAGAATTTTGGTTAAAACCTAACTCAATAACCCTCATGATTGTCCTTCCTGGTTGCTCTAGCAAAGGTGTTATTTTCAGTTTTGATGATTTGACAAATCAAGGGACCCGATCCTTGTGTCAATATACACAAAAATGTTAGGCTGTAAAAAGTACAATTGGTTGGTGCACAGTCTCCAACTATGGCAGAACCTTAGACAATGGCATGGCCTCAAAGGTTGTGTCTATTCTTCATAAACGTTATGTCCAATAGACACAACCTCAGTTTTTGCAACTTGAAAATCCTCAAGAACATTTGCAAAGACCCACTTTCAAGAAGTATTATCCTCAAGAGCAACAGGGACCTGATAGAGCTGCAAGATGTCTAGTTGTCTTAGGATTATATCTTACGTACTTACATTGTAAATTTGTTCCTAATTTATAAAGGATTCAGATCTCTTGTTTGGTTTGTAAAAGTCTAAATCGGTTAGAGTTAACTGATTTAGTGGGCGGTGTTGTATCTGCGTAGTTAAAATTATAAGTCAACTAGGAGATAGTTGATTTAGTGAGCAGTGTGGTATCTGCTTAGTTGAATTATAAGTTATTTAGGGTTGATAGCTTAATGGCCAGTGTGGTATCTGCTTAGGCTCAGTAAGTAATAGAGTTATTACTTAGCTTTGAGATTAATAGCTTAGTCTCATTTGGTGTTGTATCTGTGGTTCACTTTTACTTGAAGAGATTAGTGAAAACTGTTGAAAATCATGTGTGACAGGTCGTGGTTTTACTCCCTTGAGTAAGGAGGTTTCCACGTAAACTGCTTGTGTTGTCTTGTGGTTGTTGTTTGCGCTTTATTACTGTTCTTGCTGAGTCAAGGGACACATTCCGTTGACTGATAGTGGATGCACGTATTCTATCAATTGGTATCAGAGCGGGTCCTCTCTAGCTAGTTAACACCAAGAGAGAGACTCATGTAGAAAGATGGTTGCTCCACTGAACCTAGAAGAAGGACAATTGTCAACAAGACCACCTCGTTTCAATGGCCAGTTCTATTGTTGGTGGAAAACAAGGATGCACGGCTTTTTAATGGATGAAGACAGTGAGTTGTGGGACATTGTGCTAGATGGACCATTCATCCCAACAGTGGAGGTGAAAGATGGAGAAATTACAAAAGTTGTTCCTAAGACTCTCCAACAGTACAACGAGGCGGACATAAAGAAGATCGAGAAAAGATATAAAGCTAAGAAGTTGCTTGTGTGTGGTATAGGTGCTAAAGAATACAACCACATCTCTGCTTGTGAGTCGGCAAAGGAAATTTGGGATTGTCTGAAAACAGCTCATGAGGGCACAAAGCAGGTGAAGGAATCAAAGTTGGATATGCTAACCACCCAATATGAGAACTTCACAATGAAGGAGGGGGAAACTATTCATGACATGCATACAAGATTCTCCTTCATAACCAATGAGCTACGATGTTTGGGAGACCCTATCTACCCCAGTAAGTAGGTCAGGAAGATTCTTCGAATTCTTCCCAAGTCATGGGCAAGCAGAGTAGATGCCATCACTGAAGCGAAGGACCTGAAGGTTCTGAAGATGGATGCTCTGATTAGTAATCTTCAGACTCATGATATGAACAGGAACCAAGACACTTCAAAGAAGGAGGTAAAGCAAGATAAGTCTCTAGCTCTCAAGATTTCACTAGGTGAAGTCTCCAGTGAAGAGGATGATATGGCTTATCTCACCAAGAGATTTCAAAAAATTATGAGAAAATATGAAGGTTTTCGAGAGGGAGGGAACCATTTCCGTGCTGCAACTGCAAGTGACCTATGTCACAAGTATGGAAAGGCAGGACACTTTATGAGAGACTGTCAGATGCTCAAAGCTAAAACCAAAGAGTATCACAGACCTAAAGGTGAAAAAGATAAAAGGAGGGACTTGGTACCCGAGAAGAATGCAAGAAAAGCTGCAGCTGACTATGTCGTGAAAAAGGCCTTTGCTTTCTGAGGGGAAGATTCAAGTGAGTTAAAAGAATCAGAATGTCCGGATAATGCATCCATGTTGGTTGTTCAAGATGATGCGAACGTGTTTGATGGCCTGTTCGCCCTCATGGAAAAATCAGCTGACGAGGAAGATAAAGAAAAGGTTACTCTTCTAGACCTTAAACAAAATTTGAATACTTATTATGTTAGAAGGTTAAGAAATCTAGTTGATGTTCTGATCGATTCGATTATAGAGTTAACTGCTGAAAAAGACTCTATGAACAACAACCTAGATAGGGTTAGTAAAGAAAAGATAGTCATGATTGTCCACATGTCGGTTATTAAAGAACAAGTGATAGTTCTAGAAATTGAAAATCTAGAACTCAAGGAACAATTGAGCATAATGAATGAGAAATCTAGGAAAAGAAAACGGAAGGCCACTAGCTTGCAAATAGAGCTAGAAGCCAGTCTGAACACTACCGAGACCATACTTGGTCTAGCCTTGGAAAGAAATGATCAGATGGAGAGGGACCTGGTCAGTCTTAGAGAAAAACTGAAAAATTCTCTAAAATGGACTAGCTCCACCAAGCTACTTTCTAACATCACTAGTCAAAGTAACTACAACAGGAAGGGGTTAGGTAGCTTGATCATTAGTCCTCCCTACAATCCCCACAATAAATATGTGTATGTGTCAGATAATCTATTATGTCTTCACTGTGATCGTAATGGTCACCTGAAAAGGGATTGCTCTGCCTGGAAAACCTCACAAGAAAAAATTTCAGTCGACTCCAGATAGAAAATAGCACAAAAAAAGGGACCTGCTCCCACTCCTAAGTCCTCAACCAGGAAAAGGACTAACCTACCTTATTGGTCAAGAAGCACTCTTGTTACGCCCTTATCAGCTTACTGGGAACTCAAATTAAAATGGATTCCCAAGTCTAACTAGCAATCTTTGTTGCAGGGGAGTGAAGGAAGTAGCAGTCAGTGCTGGTTTATGGATAGTGGATGCTCGAAGCACATGACTAGGAAGAATAAAAATTTCCTTTCACTCAAGGCACTTCAAGGCGGAGGTGTCTCTTTTGGTGATGGAAAGAAGGGGTATATTCTTGGAGTTGGCAGAATCGGGAAATCACTTGAACACTCTATTGAAAACGTTTACTATGTGAGTGGGTTAAAATATAGTCTTCTTAGTGTGTCCCAGATATGTGACAAGGGAAACGAGGTCAAGTTTCTTTGAGATAAATGCATTGTTACTAGCTTGTCAACTAAGGAGGTGGTCCTGACAGCGAGAAGATGGAAAAACATGTATGTGACAGACCTGAATGCTGCTCATGGAGTCGATCTAACATGCCTCAGCGCTCAAAGTGAAAATGCCAACTTGTGGCATAGGAGGCTAGGTCATGTGAGCTCTTCTTTGTTGAACAAGCGTGTCTCTAGGGACCTGGTTCGCGGCTTACCAAAACTGAAGTTTAGTGACAACAAAATCTGTGATGCATGTGTGAAAGGGAAACAGTACAGATCCTCGTTCAAGCGAAAGAAGCAAGTAAGCTCGTCAAGAGCTCTTGAGTTGATTCACATGGATCTGTGTGGGCCTATGAAAATTTATAGTAGAGGTGGAAAGAAGTACATCCTGGTGATTGTGGATGACTACACAAGATTCACTTGAACTATGTTCCTAAAGTCCAAGTGTGAGACCAGTGAAGTGCTGATGATATTCTTCAAGATGATTCAGACAAAGCTTAATTGCAAGATTACAGGGATCAATTTAGATCATGGAATAGAGTTTGAGAATGCAAAGTTTGACTCCTTCTGTGCTGATAATGGTACTCATCATAACTTCTTAGCACCCAGAACACCTCAACAGAATGGGGTTGTTGAAAGGAAGAACAGAACTCTGGTCGATATTGCCAGAACCATGCTCATAGAATCTGATCTTCCTCAGAACTTTTGGGTTTGATCAGGTCTCTACTGAATAAAACACCATATGAGCTACTCAACAACAAAAAGCCAAAATTGAATTATTTATGGGCTTTTGGTAGCAAGTGTTTTATGCTAAACAATGGCAAGGATGATCTGGGAAAGTTTGATCCTAGAAGTGATGAAGGTATGTTCATAGGGTATTCTGTCACGACCCAAGCCTAGGGCCTAGACGTGACATGGCGAATGAGGAACCCGAAGGAACCCCAAACAAGCCTCTCAAACTTGTCATCACACTTCATCGGTCGCGGAAGTACATTCAACATTAATTAATGGGAAATAGGGACTA
>JAJOOR010008991.1:0-60069 GCA_036250505.1 Solanum acaule
ACTCTCCTATGTGTAGCTTGAACTAGCATTGTTAGAATGCACTTCATGGTAACTTGACTTGGTTAGGACATGACCATTTCATGGTAGTTTAGGATTGAGACACCATACTCTCCTAAGAATAGCTTAGGGTTGAGGATTCATACTCCCCTAAAGGTAGCTTGCATCCTATTGAATGTTTGCATGGTAGCTAGGTTGGTTTACTATCCTTCCTTGGATATATTGGATTGCATGATAGGGTGTTTTCCATGGTAGTTAGGTCGAGCATAGTAGTATGCTATTCTTTGATAGTTTAGATTGAAAAATAGTAAGCATTGAGTAAGCTAGCCTAAAAGAGTACTTAGTGTGAATGGTAGTATGGGATGCCATTCATACATGGCACAAGGCTTGGATTAGTATAGGCATGGAAGACTAGGATTGAGGGTCTATACTCTCCTATGTGTAGCTTGAACTAGCATTGTTAGAATGCACTTCATGGTAACTTGACTTGGTTAGGACATGACCATTTCATGGTAGTTTAGGATTGAAACACCATACTCTCCTAAGAATAGCTTAAGGTTGAGGATTCATACTCCCCTAAAGGTAGCTTGCATCCTATTGAATGTTTGCATGGTAGCTAGGTTGGTTTACTATCCTTCCTTGGATATCTTGGATTGCATGATAGGGTGTTTTCCATGGTAGTTAGGTCGAGCATAGTAGTATGCTATTCTTTGATAGTTTAGATTGAAAAATAGTAAGCATTGAGTAAGCTAGCCTAAAAGAGTACTTAGTGTGAATGGTAGTATGGGATGTCATTCATACATGACACAAGAATGACTTGAAGCTACTTCTGAAGCATCCTCTTCTGTGATGTATTCTAGCTTGAATTGTTCCTATAGTTTCTTTCCATGCTATGATTGACTTAAGTTGATAGTGCCTTGTCATTATGAAGTAGGTCAATAGGGACACCTTGATATGGTAAATATGAATATGGTGACTTCAACGATATGTTTAGTGTGTGGTATTATGGGATTCCCCACATGCATTGCACAAGTGTGCCTTGAGGTTACTTGGGAGTATAAGTGCTTTTAGGATATGAAAACCTAGGTCTTGACTATGAAGGTGGACTATGACCAAGAATGATGAACGAAAGGTACTTAGCTTAGATAATATTATGGGATGCTATCCTTGCCTTGCACAAGTATGCTTGGAGGTGGCTTGTGGAGTAGTTCTCTTGAATATGAAAGACTAATGGTTGATGTGTGAAATTATGTATGTCTTATGTTTAATTGTAATGAGATGATTCTTATGTTGGAGTTTATATTATTGTCTCTTATGCCTATGTCTTATGTTGACTAACCATTTGAGATGCTTTATGATGTTATGCTAGCTTTCACACTTGGTACATTTTGTACTAACGCATATTGCCTACATTCTAATCAAATGTACGGTGTTGGGAGATTGAATTGCTTGAAGGCTAGGTTCGTAAGGAGCATGAAGACATGAAAATTTGGTGAGTCATCGTAGCTTCGACGACAAACCCACTATGTTCCTTTTATGTCATTTCTTATGTTTTAGAATTTACATGGGTTGCATCACAAGACTTTTATTCATGTTATTCATAGGAGGTTTGAGACAAAGACTTTGTAAAGACTTCCGCTTGCTTATGAAAATATTTTAGATTGTTTGAAAGAAAGTTTTAAATTTTCCTGAATTATCTATGATCTTATGTTATGATTATGCTAAGGGCTTGTATGATCGAGACCCCTTCAGAGTCATGTATGCAATGTTACGTCTAGGGGTTACCCCTGGGTCATGACCAACTTGGTAATCAGATAAAAAGGTTTAGAATGATTCTAGGATTGTCTCAAACCACGTCTAAGTAGAGTCTTATTCATAGGTGTGAGTCGTGACACATTTATGAATAGGAGGCTATTGGATGGGTAGGAAAAATTTCACTTCTTCATTCTCTTAGTCGTGCCATAGAATTTGGCTTTAGTAGGTCCTTTTTCTAATCCGTGCCTTTAGTTTTCTAGGGTATGGCTAATACTAAGGTGAATGATAGGAGAGAAGGGGAAGACGATGGGGACCAAGAGATTCCTCCCCAAGTTCCAAATCAAGCTCCTCATATAGTTCCAAATGACCCTCCAATTGGGAATGTCACTCTTGCGGAGTTTAGGGCTTCTATGCAATTATTGGCTCAAGCCTTGACGGCAGAAGCCAATAGAGAGGTGGTGGCTCTGGAAAACCCTATAAGGGGGATCAGTGCTTATAGGATAAGGGAGTTCGTGAGGATGAACCCTCCGGAGTTTAGTGGCTCCAAGGTGGAAGAGGATCCAAATGGGTTAATAGATGAGGTTTATAAGACACTTGCTATCATTAGGGTAACTTCTAGAGAAAAAGCAGAACTAGCCACTTCCAAATTAAAAGATGTTGCCCAAATTTGGTATGAACAATGGAAAGATGCTAGGCTGGTAGAGGCGGGCCCTATAGAGTGGGAAACTTTTAAGTTGGCATTTCTAGGTAGGTTACATCCCCCGGGAGTTGAGGGAAGCCAAAGTTGGAGAATTTATCAATCTTAGGCAATGTGATATGAGTGTTGAAGAATACTCTTTGAAATTCACCTTTTTTTTATAAGTATGCAACAACTATGGTAGCAAGTCCTAGGAATATGATGAATAGGTTTGTGATGGGAGTGTCCAAGCAAGTGTCAAAAGAATGTGTTACGGCAATGCTCCATGATGATATGGACATCTCACGCCTTATGGTATATGCTCAACAAATGGAGAGGGATAAACTTCAAGAGGAAAAATCTTGAAAGAAGAAGAGGTCTAGGATGGATGGTGATAAGTCCTTTCATGATGCGTCCGATGGACATGGTCATTTTAGGAATCGACAACATTTTTCCGAGCAAGGTTTTTCTAATTCTCCTAAGTATAAGGATGAGAGGGTGTCTACACCTAGGCCACAAGGGTTGAATAATGAGTCCCTATGGCCCACTTGTTCTAGGTGTGTTAAGAGGTATGAGGGTAGGTGTTTAGCCAATAGAGATGGTTGTTATGGATGTGGTGAGAGTTGACACATGAAGAAAGATTGCCCAAAGGCAAAGACTTCTATAATCGAGGGTAAGCAAGTTGCTTCTAGTGGTGGGGATTTTGAGCCTCAAAAGAATAATAGGTCTTATGCCCTCCATTCTAGAGAAGATCAAGAGTGATCTCCTCATGTCCTTTACGATATGTGTTTTATGCTTTAGTAAATTTTCCAGATTTCTTGTCTTTTGTGACTTGTTATGTTGGACTTCATGTTGTCCTTGCCATGAATGATGTTTAGAAAAGCATGTGTGTGGGCTTTCTCCCAAGGGGGAGATAGCGTGCCTACCTATTAAGGCTATTATGTGATTATGTGTTGCTATGATTTCCTCATATGCATGTTCATGAAAATGCTTAGGTCTTGTTAGAAATGACTTACATGCATTGTTTTGTCTCATGTTGTAGCATCTTTGAGCCATTGTGCATTTTAGGCTCCATGAATGTATGTTGAGCATGTTGTAGCTAGGAGATGTTAGTTCCTCCTTGAAAATGTATAGATAAAGAACTTCATGCATTTTGGGTTGGTAGGTGTAGACCATATCCCCCTTGTGTTGCATTGAGTATGCTTAGCTTGGAATTGAAGTTTCCTTGTTTGGTTGTGTGCATGCATGATGGGCTGCTAGTATAGAATCGTTTCCTTTAATAAGTGTTTAGAAAGGTCATTCGAGGATTAATGTTCCAAATGGGGAGATATTGTTACACCCTCGAAACTAGTTGACCAAACTAGAACTACAAGCTATGGTTCTAATGTTTGATGTATGCGAAATCGAGTCGTAGATGAGACTTTATGTGCTTATAATGGGGGGTTTAGTGGTTGAACGTCAAGACATGTGTTAGACCTCATAATATAGAAGAACATTTAGAGTTTTGTTGAGCGTGGGAACGGTAAGTACCAAGGCAAAAGGGCAAGCCTAAGCTAAGGGACCAAGACTGCCCAACCTTGGCAAGCTACTGCCTAGGGTCCACGACCACTTTCACAGCCTATGGTCAAGACCACAGACCGTGAAGTGGTCCGTGAAGATGCCTTAGTTACTTGGGAAGCAAGGCCTTGAGGCCAAGCTGCTGCCCCAAGTCCACGTGCCACTTCACGGCCAATGGTCTTGACCACGGTCCGTAGAAGTGGTCGTGAAGGTGCCTTAGTATTTTAGGGGATTGGCAAGTAGGGGGAGACACTGGTCAAGGGACTATGGGAACCACCACGGGCCGTGGTGCCCTTGACGGTCCGTACAAGTGGGCCTGACACTGTATGGGGCTGCCTAGTTTAGGGGTTTTTATGTAAATTCCTATTCGACTAGGTTTAAGTGGGGATCCTTTTGTATGTCTTTTATTCGCCCATTTAGACTATTGAAGTCATTAGCCCCCAACTTTAAGTCACTTTAAATTATACCCAAATCAAAACCCCAAATCTCTTCTCTCTCAAATATTTCTCTCTCTAAGAAGAACCTTCATTGAAGAAGAAGCTAGGGTTGAAGCTAAGGTCAAGAACAAAGGATCCATTGCTTAAGGCTTGTGCTAGGGCTTTGATTAAGGTATGTTTAGCTTTTCATCTATGGGTTCCACCACCCATATTGTCCGCTAGAATTTCCCCTAATTTGTGAATTAGAACCCCAATCAAGATAGGGTTACTTCGAATGTATGGTTTTAATGTGGGTATGATTCCAATAGGTTGGATAATACTCATATATGGTTATTTTAGTGTTGATTCATGATATTATGAAGAATTTATGTGAATTACTTGATATAACCATAATTTCCAAAGTATGTGGGTTTATATCTTTTAATGAAGATTTGATGATTCTTGAGAGATTTTCTGGAATTGTCACCATGAATAGAACATTTTTAAGAATGGGAATATCAAATCATGAATTGAACTAGACTTATGCATGTGTGATAGAATATGAATTGAAATGATTAGAATTGGTACTTTTTAATGAATTGTGCTTAGAATTGCCTATGACTAAGGCTTAGGGCAAATGTGTCTTTTGATCTAGACTAGTATGATGATTGTGGAGTAAAGCTTGAATGTAGGGCTTGAAGTCATAATGTTGATCACTAGGGCTTAAACAGTAAGTCTAATATGATGAACTAGCTTGTATAGAATAATATACAACATAGATAGAGTTATAGAGGAAGACATTCACCCACATGACCTACTTAGAACTATATGAATGCTTGTATGTAGAATGTGAAGGGTTAATCTCCTAAAATGAATCATGCTAGTAAGAATAGAATAGCTTTAGGTTGAGTCTTATGATTCTTTCATGGATAATTGAATTATGTAGCTTGGGATGGTAAATCTCATGGTAACTTGGGATTGAGGAATTAAGCTCTCCTAAGGTTAGCTTCAACTAGCATTGGTAGGATGTTTTTTATTCTATCTTGCATTAGTATAGGCATGGTAGCCTAGGATTGAGGATCTATACTCTCCTATGGGTAGCTTGAACTAACATTGCTATAATGCACTTCATGGTACAACTTGGTTAGACCAAGACCATTTCATGGTAGCATAGGATTGAGACACTATATTCTCCTAAGGATAGCTTAGGGTTGAGAATTCATACTCCCCTAAGGGTAGCTTGCATCCTATTGAATGTTTGCATGGTAGCTAGGTTGGTATACTTGTATCCTTCCTTGGATAACTTGGATTGCATGATAGGGTGTTTTCCATGGTAGTTTGGTCTAACATAGTAGTATGCTATTCTTTGATAATTTAGAATGAAAAATAGTAAGCTTTCAGTAAGATAGCCTAAAGGAGTACTTAGTGTGAATGGTAGTATGGGATGTCATTCATACATGGCACAAGTATGACTTGAAGCTACTTATGAAGTGTCCTCTTATATGATGTATGCTAACTTGAATTGTTGGTATAGTTACTTTCCACGATATGATTGACTTAAGTTGATATGAAGTAGGTCAATAATGACACCTAGAAATGGTAAATATGAATATGGTGACTTCAACAATATAATTTTTGTGTGTGGTATTATGGGATGCCCCACATGCATTGCACAAGTGTGCCTTGAGGTTACTTAGGAGTATAAGTGCTCTTATGATATGAAAATCTAGGTCTTGACTAGGAAAGTTGACTGTGACCAAGAATGACCAAAGATAGGTACTTAGCTTGGATAGTATTATGGGACGCTATCCTTGCCTTGCACAAGTATGCTTGGAGGTGGCTTGTGGAGTAGTTCTCTTGAATATGAAAGACTAATGGTTGATGTGTGAAATTATGTATGTCTTATGTTTAATTGTAATGAGATGATTCTTATGTTGGAGTTTATATTATTGTCTCTTATGCCTATGTCTTATGTTGACTAACCATTTGAGATGCTTTTTGATGTTATGCTAGCTTTCATACTTGGTACATTTTGTACTAACGCACATTGCCTACATTCTAATCAAATGTACGGTGTTGGGAGATTGAGTTGCTTGAAGGCTAGGTTCGTAAGGAGCAAGAAGACTTGAAGATTTGGTGAGTCCTCATAGCTTCGAGGACAAACCAACTATGTTCCTTTTATGTCATTTCTTATGTTTTAGACTTTACATGGGCTATGTCCCAAGACTTTTATTTATGTTATTCATAGATGGTTTTAAACAAAGACTTAGTAAAGATTTCCGCTTGCTTATGAAATTGTTTTAGATTGTTTAAAAGAATGTTTTATATTTTCCAGACTTTTCTATGATCTTATGTTATGATGATGCTAAGGGCTTTGATGAGACCCCTTCGGGGTCAACTACGCCATGTTACGTCTAGCAGGTACCCTTGGGTCATGAAAAAATATGCCTAGCACCGAATGGATATTGAAATGAGATGGAGGTTCCCACCTACTTGAGTTTGGGCTTTCATGGAGGTTCTCACCTAGTCTAGTTTGTGCTTCCCACATGGGATCTCTCACCTAGAAGTGTATGGATTTCTCCGAGTGTGCCTCATGAGATGGAAGCCTCGCCTAGTGGAGTTTGGGTTTCTAGTAGCATTCTCCGTATCCCATAACTACATGCCTCATAGGAAAGTTAGCTGCTGGATCCGACTAAGCTAACAAACCAGTTCTACCTTAGGCAAGTGGACCAAACCATTGATAGTGTGGGTAACACCATGGGAGATCATGTGATACCTCATATGTTCTCATGTTGGTTAAGTATATATCCCAATTAAAAAAGATTAGTAATGAACTAAGAATGTGCTCAATGTAGCATCTCCTAGAGTTCAAACCTCATGGGCTAAGATTATGCATAATGTAGCATCTCCTAGAGCCCAATCCAAGTAATGGTCCAAGATTGTTCTTGAAGGAGCATCTCCTAGAGATCAAACTTAATGAACTAAGATTGTGCTTTAAGTAGCACCTCCAAGAGTTCAAACATGATGAACTAAGATGTACTTAGTGTAGTATATCCTAGGATTCGAAATAAGGAGGAACTAAGGTAAGCTTGGTGAAGTAACTCATAATGTTCAAGAGTATAAATGGACTTAGACATGCTTAAGTAGTGCCTCATAGAGTCCATGATAATAATGAACCTAGACATGCCAAAAAGGTATCTCATAGGGTCCAACCTAATAATGAACTGAGATAATGCTTTAAGTAGAATCTCCAAGAGGTCAATCTTGATGAACTTAGATTATGCTTTAAGTAGCATATCCTAGAGTTCAAACATGATGAACTAAGATAGACCTAGTAAAGTGTCTCCTAGTGTTCCCATGCTTTAAAAAGAGGGCAAGTCCCTAATTAAGGAACATGAGTATCATGACCTAAAGAAGCACTTAGTATGAGTAGTAGTATGGGATGCTACTCATGCATTGCACAAGTATGACCAAAAGTTACCTAATGAGTGTTGCCTTACATGAGTTATGCTTAATGGATTATTGCTATAGATGCCTTCCAAGATATGATTGACTAAAGGGGATAGTTCCCTTGCCTACATAAAGTAAGCCAATAGTGATACCAAAGGACGGTGAATATGACTAGGATGATTCCAAGGTTATCCTTAGTGTGAAGGGTAGTATGGGATACTTTTCATGCAGTGCACAAGTGTGCTTTGAGGTTCCTTAGAAGTATGGTGCCCTTATGGTAGAAAGGTTTAAGACTTCTCCATACATATAGGCTATGATTAAGATGATCAAAAAGGGATACTTTACTTGGGAGGTATTATGGGATGATATTCATGCTTTGCACATGTATGCTTTTGAGGTTACTTGAGAATGGTTCTATTGTGGTGTTGATGGCGAAGAGTCAATTATGCTTATTATGATTATGACTTATCTCCTATGCTCATTAACTATGTCTTATGTTGACTTATATTTAAATGATGCTCATGTTGGACATTATGCTATGACTATGATGATTATTCTATGACTATGTTATTATCTCTTATGCTTATGTCTAATGTTGACTAACAATTTTGAGATGCTCTTATGATGTTGTGCTAGCTTTCATAGTTGGTACATTTTGTACTAATGCTTGACGTTTGCGTAATCAAGACACAACTTCCAATTCAAGTGTCTACGATCGTACAATAGTAAAGTAACCCAACCAAGGGTTGGGGTCGAGTCCCAAGGGAGTGGTTTTGAGAATTAATAGAAAAATAAAATTAAGTTCTAATTAGTCATATCTATAAACATAATCGAATATAAACTTACTAAATCTAAAGGGGTGACGCAAGCGTCAAATATCAATGGGGGGTTTTGTATTATTTAACAATTAAAAACAACAAAAATATACGAAAATGAGATAGAGAGACGGGATTCTTGGGATGTGACAGGAATACGGGATAGACTAAAATATCGGGTACATGCTGTTGATAGTAAATTGTCGAGTATTTGTGACTAAGCTAGACAATAGCGGGGGTAAATTATCTCTCTCACAAACATTGAGTTGCCGCATTAAGCACAGCCTCCTCCTTAGCCCATTCACTCTCTCGAGCTAAATGTGTCGGAGAAGGACTAGGATTCACTCTCTCGAGCTGAACCCATGTCAACCCAATACCACCGGCTATCAATTTAGTAGTCTTAGTTTTACAACCTCTCTCTCGAGCAAGGCAAAAACACTAAAATGAAATCGTATTTGCACCTACAATTCCATTAATTTCATACAAAACTACTAAACAAAATCACATCTAAATAACAAATAAGCCATCAGCAAGCAAGACCCAACACATAATCTAACCCATATTCAAAAAATTACACCCCAAGAATTGGAGTTTTAGCTAGACATGTAAAAAAGATAAAAATTTATACCAAAATCAGTTTCCATCAACTGGGTATAAAGGATTAAGTCTTAAAACACGCCAAGAGTGAAGAATCTTTGAGACCCACATCCAATTTATTGGATTTGAAACCCTTTGAATCTTCAAGGTCTTAGAACAAAGTCTCCAAAACCATTTAAAACTTAAACTCTCTAAAAACTGTAAAAAGTTTGAATAATAATAGTGATATCATACTAACCTACAAATTTAAACAAGTATTTATAGTGTTTGAAAATTTGTGCTATAGAGGACCCTTCGGTGAAGTTAGTCGGGATCATCGATACACTCGGCGATCCGCCGTTTGGTCGATTTCATCGCCTTCCTGTTTTAGACTTCAGCCTCTTCATGTTTTGATTCGTTGAGCGATATGGTACTGCTTCGCGGAACTGCTCAGTGACACGCCATCTGTTCCAATTCATTGCCAACTTGACCTTTTACTTCAGGGCTCAGCATACTGAAAAAAAACGCGATCTCCAGGCTGATCGGCTACTCGCCAACTAGGCTTGGTGATCTTCATGCCTTCATTTCTTCGTTCTTTTCAGCCGCCTTGTTCCTTCTTGCCAATTAGTGTCTATGCTTTGCCTCAAACTCCAAATACCTAAAACTTAAGGATTTTCATCAGATATTGAGACAAAATATGCATGTAAGGACACTAATTATATCAAAATATAGCCCTAAATGAGTCCAAATTGTGGACTCATCAACACCCTAAACTTGAACTTTTTCTTGTTCAGCTGTTCAAAAAGGATGTCTCGAACACTGCTACACAAGACTCAATCATGGATGAACACAACAAGACTCACTTTACTCATGCAAAGATTAATTGTGCACTCAAACATTTAAGTTGTGACTCACTATTATCAAAGAATCTCAAGCTCAAAATACTTGCTTCAAATGCAAGTTCAGGCTCAACTAAAGTGTTCTAATGCCCTCATCAAAGAATGGTTCCATATTCACACAATGGTTTAATCATATAAAGTTCCGGAATCAAATGCAATGCTCACTCTCACAAAGAAAAACACAATGCATGCTTTCACCCATAGGTTTGCCCGTATTTTCCAATCAACAATTATTTCAGCTCACTCAAGATCAAAAGGTCTTTTCAAGGCTTGTAATAGGGCTGAGTGCAAATGTATGGTCATTTAGGCTCAGTGACTTTCATCCTCATGAAATGTGGTACTCACGACACTTCCTTTCCTCTTCCCTCATCATTTTCTTTAGTGCTCATAAGTCATCCTATTATTCACTCTCCATGGAATGTTTGGAACCCCATTCCTTTTTGCAATTTAATAACTTTATTCCATATCTTTTTTTTAATTCTTTTCTTCTCTATTTTTTTAATGTATGGAGGGATTCCATATTTCTCAACACCATGGGTGAAAGAACTTTTCTAACACTTCTTGACTTGCCCTTATCTTTTCACCACACCCACAACTTAGGCTTTTGGCCTAAGTTGACTATTCAATCAACCACAAATTAAGAGGATTATAGGTAGTGGATTAAGAGAGGTTTTGTTTTCATCAAGTTTCATCCAAAGAAAGGTAAGGTTCAAGGGGTGTTCAAAAGAGGTTCACACACTCACAAGGTAGGCCACAGAAGAGGTATATGTCTAATTGGCTCAGACTCTTCGAAGTTTTCTAAGATCATATCAAGAGATAGCCTTACTTAGTCTACCGAACCAACATGGGAAAATCTAGATGTTATCATACATGGTTCACAGTAAGATCATCACACAAGGCATCAACACTAAAGTCAAAGAAGACTTCACACTTTTGCTCGTGTGCAACGATCATCACAAGAGACTCAATTTAATAATTGGCTAGTCACAACGAGATGCAAAGAGTTCACATATTTTCTATCTAACTTCACTTGCTCTCATCGTAGCCGCACATTCATGTTTGTTCGATTATACGCACTATTTGAGTCATCGATATTGATCAAAACCGATACTCAAATTTGCAAGAGAAAAGCCAAATTCAACACATACAAGAGGTGGCGAAGATTTTTTGGAAGGGTCAAAATCATTTTGCAATTTAAAGCAAGAGGAGTAACAAGCTCAAACCTCATGAAAGCAGTGTCAACAAAATTTAAGCACAAAAACCCAAATACATAAACAAAATATGATTAACGAATAGCACACACAAAAGTGGGCCTCACACCACAACAAATAAAAATTAATTTGTCCTCAAATGCAAATAACAAAATATCCGAAATGAAAATTAAAGAAAGACATGGAGGAAGGTAAAGAGGGGATCATGTCTAAGTGGTCGTTGTGTATGTCTGGGCATTGGTGCTCGAAATGAACTTAGAAGGACCAGCTCCACTGGATCCAACAACAAGTCCATTTGCTAAGGAAGACTGCACAACAACATCTACAATAATTCCTTCAGTCTCGGTCAGGTCTTCATCTGTAACTCCCTCAGTCTCCTCAAGCATCTCTTCATCAGTCTTTGCCTCTGACTCAGGATCGGCTGTCTGCTCCGTTCTATCTCCATGTCCAGTGGTGGTCCGAGGCATCTCAGGCACATCTATAATCTCTAATGTTCCAAAGACCATGCACATATCGGTGGACTTTAGGTAGTCCACATCTTTTCGAAGCTCAGCGATGGTAGCTTTTAAAGTTGTCACCTCCTTTGTAGCCCGTTGTTCGCGCTCAAACACCGCTATCCTGGCTACTAGGGCATCAATGGCAGTGCTCAGTAGTGTCACATCATTAGCGAGGGAAGTCAGAATCATGCCCGGAACAGAGGCTTCTACACTGCCATCTCGACGATTTGCAGATTGGGCAGGCTGCCCCATCTGGAGTAGGGAAGCCTGGGTGAGTGGAGGCCGGGAAACAACACCAACAGTAATAGGTCTAGGAGGCAGTGCAACAACTGAAGAACCTAGAGTATCCGCATGAGTAGTAGTGGCAATAGATATACCTGAAGGCCTAGTGGTCGGAGTAAGCAAAGATGCCTCTGTAGGTGATGATTATGTGTCCACTGAATCCACCAAGGCTGTTTTCTTATTTTTTGCTTGATCCTTAAGGTACTCAGCTTCAATCCTCCGAATATCAATAGAGGATGTGGGCATAAGTTCCACATATTTCTTGGCATCTCGAGGTACCCAAGCTCATTTACACAGTTCCGTGATCAATATTGGGAATGAAAGTGAGCTCTGGCGCTACCTTGCACGCATGAGTATCTTTGAAGCAATGATCGTACCTAAGTTTATCTGTGTTTGCTCTATGATGCAACCCAGGCAGGCTACTCTGGCAAGGCGAAGGATCGACTCATTCTAGGATGGCATAATTGTTCTACTAATAAAACCTAACCAAAATCTTACAGCTATGTTCAGTTCTTTCTTTTCAATCGGAGCTCCTTCTTCCAACCACTTCGGAGTGTCATCTGAAATTAATGGGGCTAACCACTTTTTCATCTCATTTAGCTTCTCTGTTCTGATCAAGTGCTGCCAGTGATCCCTAATATTAGTGGACATGCCCAAGACTGCATTGATCGCATCACTATCACACTTCACCCTCTTGCCTCTAACAACCACATAGCCAACTTCTTTGAAAGCTGCTGCTAGCTGCTTCTTCTTGGGTATTAATGCACTGTATGAACTATAGAACTCTCTTACCCAGTTTGAAATATAAGGGCCACGGGGTTTGGTGAAGATTCAGAACTTGTGGTATTTTAGGCACTCCATTATCTCTGGGTACCTGTCGATAACCCCATCTATGGACAGACATTTTTCTTCAAGGATCGTCCTCATCCTGTCAGTCTTTTATATAATCATTGACTTGGGCGGAGGACCTTGTACCGGAGGTGCCAGTACTATTGCTTGTTCTGGGGATGGAGGAGTAAGAGTGGTAGGTTGAGAATTCCTGACCCTAGAGGGATCATTCAGCTTTTTAGAATCCGCACCTTGGTTTCTTTGTTGTTCACCCTCACTCGCAGATGGGATGAGATAAGTAGCATAAATGCCATCGATGTCTGATCTTACTTTCGATAACTCGGAAGCTTTGCCTTTACCTTTGTCTTTCACACCAGTTATGGACAGTTTTGTGGCTTTGTTACTGGATGCAACTGCATTCTCATTCAGTGTAATCCCCTTTGCTTTCTTTTGGCATGGCATGTTTTCCCAGCAACTTCACACCTATCCATGTCTGCAACCATAGTGGGAAAAGTTAGATAGACTAAATCAAATTCATGTAAATACAGTAGCAGAAGGTCACGTTGAATAAATCGGTGAATCACCAAATCGCTTTGGCAAGCTAGGTCGGGCTCGTCGACAAGATTGTCTTAAAAATTGTTAAAAATAGGCGATGGGAAAAACCTTTCGGAGATTCGCCGACTACTTTCAGCGAGCAAGGGTTTGTCCACCGAAAGTTAAAGTGCAACAATGGTTCAGGAGTGCAGACAAAGGACGATCGAAAATTCGATCGTCGAGTCGCCGAGTGCTTTTGGCGACCTCTAATAGTATTCAATAAGAGCTAACATGCAAGTGTCATTACAAGACTATTCTCAAAAGCATATTACAGTCAATCATGATGAAAAAATTTCAAATGATGACTAGCTAGTTTCCACAGAAGCCCAAGCTCACTTTAGCTTCTTCTCTAATGCAAGACCATGTTTCAATAAGTGCATTCAAGTGCCCTCACATTAAGAACAAGTAAATGCTCACATAGAGTAAATCAACAAAGAAATAACTAATCAGTGCAACTCTCACTCTCTCAAAAGAGAAACACATGCAAGCTTCGTACCATAGGTTTGCTCATATTTTCCTATCAACACACAATTAGTTCAGGCAACATCTCTATAGTCTTTTAGTCTTGTAATGTGGCTGAGAGTTAAGGTATGGTCAATTTTGCTCGGTGACTTCACCTTTTCAAAGCATTGTTGCAATCATCTTCACCTCTTTTCAAGTTTTTTTCGTTCTTTTCCAATTGAGAGTTAACACTTTATATTTTCACTCATTTTATTTGGAATGCCCTTTATTTCATCACTTCGAAAGCATTTTCATCACAATGACTCTATTTTTTTTATTCTTTTTTAATAAAGAGTGGTTTCTTATTTTTGTAACAAATTTCGAAGTTGAGTCTCATTTCATCTTTCTGTCACGACCCAGGGTACCTTCTAGGCGTAACATGGTGTATAAGACCCTGAGAGGACTCATACAAGCCACTTAGAATTCATCATACAAGATAATAGATGAAATGATTTAAAAGACAGTTTCAACATATAAAAGTCTTATAGAGTAAAGCGGAAGCCTTAACATTATCTCAAAGCCATCTAGTACATATGATTGATAGGGACGTAGCCCGTACATAAGTTCGAAAATTGAAAGTAAAGATTAAAGGGAAACCAAAGTCGGTCCTTGGACTATGAGGACTTACCAATCTTCAATCTTCTATATGAGATCCCTAGCCACAGAAGTGTAAATCTGTAAGGTCGGACCCTATATTTGAGGAAATGCAGGCAAGAGTATGTGTTAGTATAAAACATGTACCAAGTATGATAGCCCAGAACAAAATATTTGAAAACATGCTTAAAGAGATATCTTTATGAGATTCAATGACCAAGCTAAAACATGATATATACAGGATTTAGAAGACATAATTCATAAAATTGGTCAATGCAAATATCACTATCTTAGAACACATGTGAGATACTTCTTGAAGTAACCTAAGTCCATTATTGTGGGAGATGTACCTTTTACTGACATATAAGACCATGTGAGCTATCAACAAGGAATCTAGTGTCTGCCCCACACCAAAAAGGGTGTCCTACTTGCCAAGGTAAGACCATGAACTTCTAGTTTATGAGGATCTACTAGCTAGCCCAGCTAATATCTATCTAGACAATCATATTATGGAGGAACATATAGGTATGAGATAAAGAGATTTTTACTTGAAACCCATCCTTTGCTAGCGGGAGAGCTTCCATCTCAATATCCTCTCGGAGTTAAGTGTAAATCTCATGAAATAGACATTTTATTAACTTATCTTTATTATCCATGGAAGGGCACTTCATCTTGCCAATCCAAGCTAGGTCATATGTCATCCATGGAAAGGTACAACTAAGTAACCAATCCAAGGTAGCTTTCATTAGTATTTCTCCTTAACTTTAATTCATTTTAGGTGAAAAGACCTTTCAACATTAGAATCCTTTATGTGAGAAAACCTTTCACATTCATGCATGAGGTAGTTATGTGAGCAACCCTTTCACAACAATTAACTATAATACCAACATATATGCTTTGACTCTCATAGAAATCAACATCATATCGCATTATTTTCATAAGAACTTGCATAACTCAATAATTCACCATTCATAGTTGAAAACCACATTCAATCATCAATATCAAGGAAATATGGGTTAGGCATGGGTTCACTCTAAATCAATTGGGGAATTCTAACTTTATAAATTAGAGAACTTGATGCTTATCATGACCAACGACACTAACCTACTGTTCGAGTGTCTATGATCGTCGTTATTATAGTAACCCAACTAAAGGTTGGGGTAGTGTCCCAATGGAGTGGTTTTGAGAATTTATAGAAAAATAAAATTTAGCTCAAATTAGTCGTAGCTTAAGATATTTACGAATAAAAGCATAGTAAATTAAAGGGGTGACACAAAAGTGTCAAATATCAAATGGGGGTTTTGTCACTAGTAATAAAAATAGCAAAAATTAACAAGAAAATCAAGTATGGGGAAATGTTCTTAGGGTCTGACCGCAATACAAGTTGAGATGACTTGTTGGGTACATGCTTTCAATAGGAAATTTGCAAGATAAAAGTGACTAGGCTAAGCTTTAGATGGAAATAAGTACCCTCTCGGGCAACTTACCCTGTTTCAAGTGGGTTCCTCTCGGACACCCATTTGCCACATGAAGACCAACCTACGCCATACCCCACTCACTCTCTTGAGCTGAGTGTTAGGCTATGGGACTAGGGCTCACCCTCTCGAGCTGAACCTCATGTCGACCCACTCCTTAGACCATCAGTCTAGTGTTCTTGGTTTCGCGACCTCCCTCTCGAGCAAAGCAAAAACACATGGGTGGTTTTGTAGTTACAACTACAAACCCAATAAATTAAACCACAACCACTAGGGGAATTCACCATTAAAATACATCTACGGATCAGCAAGCAAGACACAACAATAATATCAACACATATTTGCTAAATCACACCCCAAGAATGGGGGTTTTTAGCCAAGTTCCCTTTCGGGCAACTTACCCCGTTGCAAATGGGTTTCTCTCGAACACCCATTTGCCACATGAAGACCAGCCTACGCCTTACCCCACTCACTCTCTCAAGCTGTGTGTTAGGATATGGGACTAGGGCTCACCCTCTCGGGCTAAACCTCATGTCGACCCACTCCTTAGGCCATTAATCTAGTGGTGTTGGTTTCGCGACCTCCCTCTCGGGCAAGCAGAAAACACATGGGTGGTTTTGTATTTGTAATTACAAACCCATTAAATTAAACCACAACCTCTAGGTGAAATAACCATTGAAATAGATCTACCCTATCAGCAAGCAAGACCCAACAACAATATCAACACATATTTGCTAAATCACACCCCAAGAATGGGGGGTTTTAGCCACACATCAAGAAATAACAAAATACACCTAAAATGATACTAAAATCAAATGGGTATAAAAGATTAAACCATGATTTAAGCAAATGAAGAATAATGGAGAAGACCCACTTCTAACTTGGGGAAGATGAAATCCTTCTCTCTTCAAGTTTCCCACAAAACCCTCTCCAAACTTGAGAGAAAATATCTAAAAATGTACTATTCTATTATGAAAATAATAATAATGGTTCGGAACTTTTAAAAATTAATAAGAAGTTTAATATTTATAGCCATCAAAAATTAGTACTGGCGGATAGTTCGGCGAGGTTAGTCGAGTCCGCCGAATGACTTGGCGACTCGCCCTTCTTCTATCTCATCGCCGTTTAGTGCTTGCCTTCAGCATCTTCACGTTCTAGACCATTGGGCGGTATAGTACTGCTTCGCGAAACTATTCCTCAAAGCGCCGACTGCTCCTTTCATCGCCTTTTTGATCCTCTTCCTTCAGGGCTTCGCATATTGGAATAAAGGGCGGAATCTGTCCTTTCGGCAAATCGCCAAAGGTGCTTGGCGATGCTCAGGCTTCAGCTTCATCATTTTTTAAACATTTTTGTTCATTTTTGCGCCTAAGTGTCCATGTTTTCACTAAAAGTTCAAATACCTGAAACTTAAAAGTTTTCATCTGATATTGAGACAAAATAAGCATTCGAGGACACTATTTCTATCAAAATAAAGCCCTAAATGAGTCCAATCTGTGGACTCATCAACACCCCAACTTAAACTTTTGTTTGACCACAAGCAAACTTAAGTTCAATCGTTCAAAAAGGGTGTCTCAAACTGTGCTACACAAGACTCAATCATGAATGCACACAACAAGACTCAATTTACTTATGAAAGGATCAATTGAGTACTCAAAGATTCGAATTTTGACACACCATTACCAAAGATTCTCATGCTCGCAATACTTGCTACTTGTGCTAGTTCAAGCTCAACAAAAAGTATCTAAATGCCCTCACATGAAGAATGATTCCATATTCATACAGAGATTAATCAATTTAAGATCAGGAATCAGATTCAACACTCACACTTAAAAAGAGGAACACAATGCATGTTTTCACCCATAGGTTTGCCCTTATTTTCCAATCGACTTTCGATTCGGCTTACTCAAGATCAAAAAGGTTTTTCTAAGGCTTGTAATGGGGTTGAGTGCAAAGGTATGGTCATTTAGGCTCAATGACTTTTTCCTCGTGAGTTGTGGTATTCTCAAGGTATTCCCTTCTTTTCCTTTATCAATTCTTTTTCTAGTGCTTCTAAGTCACCTTTTTATTCTCCTCCATTGATTTCTTGAAACCCGATTCCCTTCGTACTTTATTCCACATTTTTTTTCTGAATTGAAGGGGTTACATATTTATGCAACACCATGGGTTAATGTGGACTTTTCTTGCATTTCTTGACTTCTACTTTTCATTTTCACCACACCCGCAACTTAAGCTTTTGTCCTAAGTTGGCTATTCGCTAAACCACAACTCAAGAAGATTGTAGGTAGTGGGTCAAGTAAGGTCTAGGTTTCATCAAGGTTTTTCCAAAGAAAGGTAAGGCTCATAGGGTGTTCAAAAGAGTTTCACACGCTCACGGGTAGGCCACAAAAGAGGTATATGTCAAATTTGGCTCACACTATTTAAAGTTTCCTAAGATCATTTCAAGAGGACGCCTTTCTAAATCAATCAGACTAACATGGCAAATTCTAGGTTTATTCATGAAAGTTTCAAAGCAAGCTAATCACATAAGGCATCGACACTTAAGTCAAACAAGATTACACACTTTCGCTATTGTGCAACGGTCATTACAAGAGAATCAATTCGATAAATGGCTAATCACAACGAGAGGCAAAGAGTTCACATATTGTCTATGCAACTTCATTTGGCCTCATCGTAGCCGTACATACATATTCGTTTAATTGAGAGCACTATTCAAGTCATCAATATTGATCAAAAGCGAGACTCAATTTTTTGCAAAAGAACAACCACATTCAACTCATGAGGGGTGGTAGAAATGTGTGAAAAAATCAAAAAATTTCGAAAGGGTCAAAATCATTTTCAATTAAAACAAAAAGAGAGCCATGAGCTCAAACATCCACAAAAACAGTGTAAAAACAGTTATAAACAAAATAACCCAAATATATAGAGCAACAAAAACACCAACACACAAGGTTTGGGCCTCACCCCACCACAAATAAAAAATATTTGTCCTCAAATATATAACAATAATCCAGAGGTCAAATTAAAGAAAGACAGAGATAGGGCTAGAGAATAATCTTGGTTAGGTAGCTGTTTCAAGTTGGAGTCCTTCAACTGATGTAGGGTAAAGCCGAAGGTATGCTGGGGGTATTTGGTGCATTGCCGAGTGATTCATCAAGCTCTGTACAACTTTTCTTAGCATTCCAATGCTCCTATCTTCAACCCAGGCTCTCGAGTGATTAATCAGCTACCGTTTTGTGTGTTGGCCTGTAGTTTATCTAGTTTGTTCCCAATCGGTCACAGCACTTTGGCTTCTGGGAGATTCGGCACTTCACCATATAATTTTTTTATTTTCTTTTTACTTCGTCGAGTTTTACAAAACTTCTCAGCAGCTATGGTTGTTCAAACGACGGTGACAATCGGGATCGCCGACCAGGTGGGTGAATCGCCGAAACCTTCCTGAGCTAGCCGAGTTTTACCGACTCCACGCTCATAGGATGCCTTGAGTCAAACGGCAAAATATCATTGATCGCCGACTTCTTCAGCGACTCACCAACTTTGTTTGCGGCTCGCCATTCTGCACCTCTTTGGCACCTACCACACTTCAATCTGTAAAACTAAGACACTATTATTTTACTAGTATGCAAATATAAGATAATATGGGGTTTTGGGTTGCCTCCCAAACAGCGCCTGAGTTAACGTCGCGGCACGATGCAGGTCAAAAATTACTCTTCATCCTTAGAATCACCCATGGTGTAATTAGCTGAATCTTTGGCGAATGGAGGAGAGTGACCCATCATCAAATATGTGAGTTGAGCATCCTGCAGCTAAATGGTCATGGAGTTTGAAATAGTTACTTCGTTTAGCATATCAATGTTTCCCTTCATGTCAATCATTTTCTTGTCATGCTCATCAAGTGTTTGTTGGATGAGTGAGGAGGTATCGTTGCTTTGCACATCCTCATGCCTCTTTCCCTGTTTACATCCTCGAAGGGAGAAGTTTTTTTCCTTCTCTCTGGCATGCCCTACCAATCCTGCCACCCGATTGGATAGAACATCTACTTGCGCCACTAGTTTATCCCATTCATATTTCTTTTGGGCTTCTTTGTTGGTTTCAACCATTTTATCCAGTAGTGTTGCAATGACTTCATAGGGTTGGTTTTGCATTCCGCCTTAAAAAAGGGGATCAACTATGCTTCTATTTTCGGGTTCGAGACCCCGATAGAAGCAATCTATCAGTTTCCTATCAGTCATTCCATGGGATGGGCGTGTCTGCAAAATTTCTTTGAATCTCTGCCATAATTCCAAAATTGTCCTCTCCCCAGCCTGTTTGAACGTCAATAGGTTATCCCTGAGGTTCAATAGCTTCAGAAGAGGGTGATTTGTGTGATATACATAGTGCTCATCCATTTATGTTTTTCTGTGTTGGTCTTCACACAAGAAAAACAAAACTACGACTAAGATTAGTAAAGCTAAAACTAAGAAAACCAAAAACTCTACGAATCTACAAATTCTCAAATAACACCACTCCCCAGCAGCGGTGCCATTTTGATGCTTATCGTGACCAACGACACTAACCTACGGTTCGAGCGTCTACGATCGTCGATAGTATAGTAACCGAAGTAAAGGTTGGGGTTGTGTCCCAAGGGAGTGGTTTTGAGAATTTAAAGAAAAATAAAATTTAACTCAAATTAGTCGTAGCTAAAGAGATTTACAAACAAGAACATAGTAAATTAAAGGAGGTGACACAAAAGTGTCAAATATCAAATGGGGATTTTGTCACAAGTAGTAAAAATAGCAAAAATTAACAAGAAAATCAAGTATGGGAAAATGTTCTTAGGGTGTGACCGCAATAGAAGTTGAGATAAATTGTTGGGTACATGCTTTCAATAGGAAATTTGCAAGATAACAGTGACTAGGCGAAGCTTTAGATGGAAATAAGTTCCCTCTCAGGCAACTTACCCCGTTTCAAATGGGTTCCTCTCGGACACCCATTTACTGCATGAAGACCATCATACGCCTTACCTCACTCACTCTCTCGAGCTGAGTGTTAGGATATGGAACTAGGGCTCACCCTCTCAGGATGAACCTCATGTCGACCCACTCCTTAGGTCATCAGTCTAGTGGTCTTGGTTTCACGACCTCCCTCTCGGGCAAGCCGAAAACACATGGGTGGTTTTGTATTTGCAACTACAAACCCATTAAATTAAACCACAACCTCTAGGTGAAATCACCATTAAAATACATCTACCCTATCAGCAAGCAAGACCCAACAACAATATAATCACATATTTGCTAAATCACACCCCAAGAATGGGAGTTTTTAGCCACATATCAAGAAATAACAAAATACACCTAAAATGATACTAAAATCAAATGGGTATAAGAAATTAAACCTTGATTTAAGGAAAGGAAGAAGAATGGAGAAGACCCACTTTTTCAGATATTAGTACTGCCAGATAGGTCGGCGAGGTTAGTCGAGTCCGCCGAATGACTCAGCGACTCACCATTTTTCATTCTCATCGATGTTTAGTGCTTGCCTTCAGCATCTTCACGTTCTGGACCATTGGGCGGTATAGTACTGCTTTGCTGAACTATTCGGCGAAGCGCCAACTGCTCCTTTCATCTCCTTTTTTATTCTCTTCCTTCAGGGATTCGCATATTGGAAAAAAGGGCAGAGTCTGTCCTTTCGGCAAATCGCCAAAGGTGATTGGCAATGCTCAGGCTTCAGCTTCTTCGTTCTTTTCAGCCTTCTTGTTCCTTTTTGCGCTTAAATGTCCATGCTTCCAATAAAATTTCCAATACCTGAAACTTAAGAGTTTTTATCAGATATTGAGACAACATAAGCATTCGAGGACACTATTTCTATCAAAATAAAGCCTAAATGAGTCAAATTTGTGGACTCATAACGGCTCCATGGATGAAAACTACTCTACCTCAATGCCAAAAGCTAGCCTTTAATGGTGGAATTGGAGGTTTGACTTGAAACCCTAAGTTGACTCCTTCTTCTTCGAACTTTTTAAAGAGTGCAATATTTTAGAGATGAAGACTTTCTCTTCTTTTAGGAATTTGACAGAATGATTTCAATTGGTTAAAAACACTTATAGAGGACTTCTAAGTAAGGGTAAAACCATATAGTGTTAGGATAAAATAATTAGGAAAAGGCCCAAAAGCTCCAGACTTAAAGCTGATGCAACCACAGGATGTTAGCCTTCATGAGCCATCAAGGACCTTACAAGCCCTTGTTGCAGCCGTGGTCCTTGAGCAGTTGCATGGGGAGAGGCCCCTTGCTGCCTTTCCCCTTCAAGACCAACTTAACGGGTTGTTTTCCGCTTCACTACCCGTCTAGGGATTGGAGGGAGGAGGCTAACTTTGGGGTATGTTTTGCCTTCCCCACATGGCCATCTTTAAGACCCGTCTGCTTCCCCATAGGCTATTTAGGCCCTCGTGGGAGGGGTCCCTACCCGAAATGTCCACGAGGACTTGCCACGGGCCACCAAACCGACATAATGAAAGGTTGTAGCGTAGGATATAGTCAGTACTTAGAATGTACTATGCATGCAGGATATAGAATATAATTGAACCTATATGTAAGCTGAACAAAGAATAACTGAGCAATAACATAATCAAAACAATAATGTAAATACTTCATTATAACATAAAGGAACTAAAATGAATGCAATGACCAAGTACTGATTATTAACATGACATACTAAGACTGCAAACTATAGTTTAACTGAAAATCTCATCAAATGCACTATAGTCTGACTATGGGATCTACTATTAACCAACATAAAACAACAGGAGCTAAATGTGGAATCGAATGTATACGCCCCATCAGAGGCCCCAATATACCTTGAATGGGGTATGAGGACATTACTAGCATGATCACTATGTATGATGCCCATAGAGGGGAGTTATAAACCTACGGGGGCATGTAGTTCTAGAACTAAGAGGGTACGCTGAAACCCTAGTCCACTCAGTGTTTAGTCTACTCCAAACTGATTATGTATATGACATATTATGACTGAATTACTGAAATGTTGAATAACTCAAAATACTGACATGCAAAATCTGAGAATGTAACAATTGTATACTGATAATGTGACATTTGAAAACTGTAGCATGTATAGGTGTTTAACTGACCTACCATGTGTAATTCATGAACTATAAGAATCTACACAACTAGGGTTCTGAATATCATGCAAAGAACTAAGGAATGATTCCACGAAAATATGATAATCTAATTAGGAATATGCTATCAACTAAATCACAACTAAAATCTAAGGTTTTAGAAGCATTAGGTCTAAGCAAGATATAGAGAATCAATAATCTAACTGAATTTTAGAGACCTAGTGGATGAAAGGAACCCACTAGTGAAATACCACATACCTGGTGACAAAATTCACAGAAAAATCTTTCGATTTCGGGGTTGGAACTGAAGAAAATTTATTCCGTTCTTGGAGATGTTTGGTCGACTCTTTCTCCTCTTTTACTCTATGTTTCGATGAATTTTTGGTGAAAAAATCGCTTAGGTTAAGTTCTGACTAAGTTACTAGGCTTAAACTGACCAAAACTACGTAGTTTAGGGGTTAAACTATGTAGTTTAGGTTCCCAACACACAGGGGAAAAGACCAAACGACCCCTGACTTAAAATCTGAAATGGCCGACTACAGACCTTATGACAAACCGTCACAGGGACCACAAACCGTCAAGTGGGTCGTGGTCCTTGGCTAGTGGCTACTGGTTCTGGGTGGCCTACCCACGAGCCTTACCACGGCCCATGTGAAGGACCACGGACCGTGAAGGCCACCGTGGTTCTTTACTTGGGCTAGTGGTATATTGGGTTAGGTTCAGGGACCCTCCCACAGCCCGTCATCAAAACCACGGCCCGTCATCAATACCATGGCCCCTGGAGGGCTCTGTGGTTTTGATGCCTGAGCTTGGGAGGTTCTGTCTCAGTCCCACAAGCCATCCCATGGCTCGTAAGGTGGTCCACAGCCTATGAAGGGCTCCGTGGTCCACCACTTACGGGGCTGGGTATGAACCATGATGAGAGTAACAAATCGTGGTTGCTTTCACGGTCCGTGAACCCCTCTGTGGTACACAAATTTCTATTATTTTCTACTGATCTGTCTGAGCTAAGTTCTGAGGTGTTACAATATCTCCTCTTTGGGAATATTCGTCCTTGAATAAAGCCTAAACTAGCTGAGTATGGAGGGAAGGAGTTGCGATCCCAATCATTAAGTACAGGAAACTGATATCTAACTGAACTGAGTTCCAAGAACATGCAAATATGCTGGAAATGCAAGAACAATTGAAGGAACATGATACTAAGAATGAATTTACACAGGAGTAAGCTAAGAGACTTGAAAGGAACTATTACCTTAAACTGAAAAAGAATCGGAAGAAAAGAGATGACGATACTTGGCCTTCATTGTTGCTTCTGCTTCCCAAGTATCTCCCTATACAGACTGACTCTTCCATAAAATCGTCACCTAAGCGACTTCTTTATGTCTCAACCTTCGAACCTGACGATCAAGAATTTCAACTAGCACCTCTTCGTAAGGGAGACTATCCTTCACAGCTACACTCTCCACCAGTACTATTGATGTTGGATCACCCACACACCTCTTCAACAAGGAAATGTGAAAGACTGGATGGACTTCTACTAGTTCTGTTGTCAACTCTAACTCATAGGCCACATTTCCAACCCCTTACAAGATTTTTTAAAGACCTACATATCTAGGACTTAACTTCCCTTTCTTGGAAAATCTCATCACCCCCTTCATAGGTGACACCTTGAGGAAAACCCAATCATCGATCTCAAACTCTAAGTCCCTTCTCCTTATATCTGCATAGGACTTCTAACCACTCTGAGTTGTCTTAAGTCTATCCCTGATGAGATGAACTTTTTCCATAGCTTCATGAACCGAGTCATGCCCAATCAATGCTGCTTCACCTACTTTAAACCAACCAATCAGAGATCTGCCTCTACGCTCATATAATGCCTCATAAGAGGCCATCTGAATATTTGGATGATGACTATTATTATAGGCGAATTCTATGAGAGGTAGGTGATCTTCCAAACTTCCCTTGAAATCAATCACGCAAGCTCTCAACATGTCCTCTAAGTTATGAATGGTACGCTCTACCTGACCATCTGTCCGTGGATGAAATGCTCTACTCAGATTTACCTGAGTACCAAGACCTTTTTGAAATGATTTTGAGAAATGAGAGGTAAACTGAGGGCCTCTATCAGAGATGATAGACAAAGGATCCCATGCAATCTGACTAACTCATTAATGTACAGTTTAGCTTAGTCCTCCGCTGAATCAGTAGTCTTGACAGCTAAGAAGTGAGAGGATTTAGTAACTTTGTCTACTATAACCCAAATGGAGTCATGTTATCTGCGAGTACGAGGTTAAACCATAAATAAATCCACGTTTATCACTTCCCACTTTCATGTAGGAATGTTAATCTCTTGCGTCATACCTCTTAGTTTTTGATGTTATACCTTAACCTATTGACAATTGGGGTACGTAGCCATAAAATCCGCTATATCCTTATTCATACCATTGCACGATAGGACTTCCCGTAGATCACGGTACATCTTAGTAGCACCTGGATGAATAGAATACCCGGAGTTATGGGGTTTGGTAAGGATGTGCTTCCTCAACTCACCATCCTTAGGAACACATAAGCGACCCTAGTAATGAAGCACACCATCTCCCCCTTGGCAGAAAACCTCAATTTTCTGCTTATGAAATGCACCCTTCAATTGAAGCAATATAGGATTAATGTCCTATTTTTCCTTAACCTCCGCAACCAATGAAGATTCGGATCTATTCTGAAATATCACACCACAATCTGAAATGTATGTAAGACCAACTCCTAAGCGAGAAGGTCGGTGAACATCTTTTGCTAATTCCATTTTTTCTTCCTCAACGTGTGCTACACTACCCATGAACAGCCCACTGAGAGCATCAGCTACTACATTGTCCTTACATGGATGGTAAGGCACATTCATATCGTAGTCCTTGAAGAATTCAAGCCATCTCCTTTGGCAAAGATTCAACTCTCTCTCGGTGAACACATACTAGAGGCTCTTATGAACAGTGAACACATCTACGTGAATACCATAAAAGTAATGTCTCCATATCTTTAGGGAAAATACTATTGCTGCAAGCTCAAGGTAATGAGTCGAGTAGTTCTTCTCATGGGCCTTATGTTGTCTAGAAGCATACGCTATAACCTTACCTCTCTGCATCAATACACAACCTAGGTTGACGATGGATGCATCACAATAGATCACATAACCGTCTGAACGATCTGGTAAAGTCAAGACAGGAGTCGTAGTCAACCTAGTCTTCAGTTGTAAGAAACTTTTCTCGCACTCATCTGACCTGTGAAACTTAACCTTTTTTTAGTCGACTTTGTCAATGGGGAAGCTATGGATGAAAATCCTTCAACAAATCTCCTATAATAATAAGCCAAACCCAAGAAAATTTTGATATTTGTTGTAGAGGTGGGTCTGGTCCATCGCTTCGCTACCTCTATATTATGAGAATCAACTCAGATTCCTTCGCTAAACACCACATGACCAAGGAAAGCGATTGAATGTAACCAGAATTCACATTAGCTGAACTTAGTGAATAACTAGCAATCCTTGAGAGTCTGCAGAACAACTCTCAGATGAGTCACATGCTCCTCCTCATTCCTAGAATAAACGAGGATATCATTAATGAAGGTGATAACGAACAAGTCCAAATACTGCTTCAACACTCTGTTCATTAAGTCCATGAAAGCTGCAGGAGCATTTTTTAGTCCATAAGGCATCACTACGAATTCATAATGACCATACCAAGTTCTGAAGGCTGTTTTTGCGATGCCACTATCTCTAACTATGAGTTGAGGATAGCTGGATCTAAGGTCTATCTTCGAAAAGTAACTAGCACCTTGAAGTTGGTCAAACAAGTCATCAATCCTAGGGATAGAGTATTTATTCTAGATGGTGACTTTGTTCAACTAACACTAGTCAATGCACATTCTTAGTAAACCATCTTTCTTTTTCACGAACAACACTAGAGCACCCCATGGAGAGATACTAGGTCTGATGAAGCCCTTATCTAAAAGGACTTTCAATTGTTCTTTCAATTCCTTATGCTCGGCTGGAGCCAATCTGTAAGGAGGAATCGAAATAGGCTAGGTATCTAGAAGGAGATCAATTTCAAAGTTGAATTCCCTTTTGGAAGGAAGTCTAGGAAGATCTTCTGGGATAACTTCTAGAAACTCATTTACTACGGGGACTGACTCAAGAGTTGGGGTTTCGGAGCTTGAATCCTTAACCCGAACAAGATGATAGATATACCCTTTGGAAATCATCTTTCTTGCCTTAAGGTTAGAAATAAATCGACCCATAGGAACTAAGCTACTACCCTTTTATTCGGAGACTGGTTCTCTTGGGAACTGAAACCGAGCGATCCTAGTCCTGCAATCAACTGAGGCATAACATGAATGTAACCAATCCATTCCTAGAATGATATCAAAATCTACCATTTCTAGATCTACAAAAGCTGTTGTGGTGACTTTCTGAGAGACTGTGACAAGGAAATTTATGTATACCCACCGAACAGGTCGATGAGCCAAATTTTGTCCATTGTTTGGACCCCCAAATTAATTGGAGGTCCTGTAAAACTCAGTGAGGTAAGTTACCACTCGATGAATCGCTGAGTGGTTCGGTGTGGTCGAATAATATCGCAGAAAAGGACGTGAACTAAAAGGTTTTAAAAGGCCAAACGGTTTAAATGTTCAAAATCTTTCGCATTCTCCTACTTTTAACCTCGTACCCTCTCATCCGCACTCTAGATTTTCATTATTGTCCCATTATTATCAAATTTTTGTTCTGGATCTCGTGCTTAGATTTGGACTACATTGTCGCCTAGCATCTCAAATTTTTCATTCAACTTACAGGTTGGTTTTCCGAACCCCAAATTCTTGATTAGTGGTTGAACTTAAATGCACTTGGTAAAATTATGTTGTTGTGTGATGTGCCTGTGTTGAAATCATAGTTGATGTATTAGTTTGCTTGTTATAGTTTGGAAATTGTGCCTAATTGCTTAAAATGTTGATTTCCCAAGTTTTGCCCATTCAAATTGATCATAAATTATTGGGTAGTGGGTAATTTATGTTGGGTGAAGTTTGAGTAACCCCCAATTATGCTAAATGGCGTACTTTGCCAAATGATGGAGTGTTTGACATCAATCTTAATGGGAAAAGTGGTCAAATGGCCAATTTTGGCCAAATCGGGGGAAGTCTGAGTACCCTAGAGGCATGGGTCGATTGGGTCTGGGCTTAATTGTATAATTGTTTAGTTAGATTTTGATTTCGGGGGCTGCGGGCTTGAATTTGGGAAATGAAGTTGAAATTTGGCACGTTGGGTAGTTTGGCGAGCTTAATCGAGCTCGCCAAACTTTTCGGTGGTTCGCCAACGTCCCACTTGATTGACTTTAATTTCTTGATTTGGCTGAGTTTGAATATTTAAATTTTGGCGAGAAGCCTGAGCTCCCCGAGTTCACTTGGCGACTCCCTGAAAAGTCCCTTGATCGCCATTTCTGTGCCCATAACCCCTAAAAGCATGCTGTAAATTTTTGTGTGGTAGTTTGAGCTCGCCGAGTGATATCGCCAATTTGGCGAAGGGCCTTGAATGTCTCCGAGTTCCTTGATTTATAGAATATTTTCACGTTGATCCTTTCGATGAGCCCGATTAGGCTCGCCAAAGTGACTCAGCTACTCACCGATTGGTTCGGTGAGTCTTTCAGAAACCTGTATTCTGAAATTGTTCTTGGATTATTTCTAACTCTTTCCGATGTCTTTTGCAGATATGGCTAGGACCAATAGGGATGAAAGTGGAATGCCGCCCTGTAAACGAGCACGGGGCATCGTAATAAATGAGAGAATAGTTATTTCAAACAAAAAGGAAAAGAAGATAACTCCAAATAGAAGCAAAGGCAAGGGCAAAGCGCCCGTAGCCGAGAGACCGGAGCACAACTTCGACAGTGGTGGGGATTCTTTCCATTCTAAGGCCTCATTCTCCGAGCCAGATGATGACCAACCACTTCAGACCCGGCAAACAGAAATTCGTGCAAGGGTTCGTCAAGTGATCCGTCGAGGATACTAGAGTCTACACCTCCTGCTGCTGGTATAGTGTCAGCTCCGGCACAGACGGTGGTTCCAGCATTACCAGTTTAGGGTCCTCCTCTTTGGCTGCTCAACAGGCTAATGGCCGAGGGACTGAGGACCATTCTTGAAGAGAAGATATTTTCCAGGGATGGTGTGGTGGATAGGTACCCATTGGTGTGGGACACTCTTCGATTCCACAGGTTTGACATATTCACTAGGCCCCGAGGCTCATACATCCCCACCTGGGTCAGAGAGTTCTACCCCGCCTATGGTATGTTAGTGCCCCAGGGGAAGAAGAAGGCCATCGCCTTCAGACCAGTGGCGTTTGTAATGGTACAGAGGAGAACAGTGGGATGCAGCAACAATGTTATCAATGTTGCACTTGACCAAACTACATGGTTTGAGCATGGGTATGAGGGCATGACTACAATACAGGCCCCGGACGACCTAAAGGGATGGCTAGCTCCACTCAACTCTGACACCACCCTGAGGTGGATTGAGGCAGGAACCCCCATTGAAAAGAATGACTTGAATGTTACCGCTCGGTATTGGTTCAGGTTCATTAGCAGCTCCATAATACCTTCACAGAATGAGTCCATCCTCTGCCACCCGAAGGTGGCTTGTCTCGGATCGATCATAGCCAGGATGAGGCTAAACTTGGAGATGATCATAGAGCAGGAGATGTCTATGAGGGCCAAATAGCGCCAGACTTCCCTTTCTTTCCTAATGCTGATCACATAATTATGTCGATGGGCTGGAGTTCCTTGTGATGAGAAGAGGGACATTGAGGCCACACCCATATCCTCCACCAATAGGTGGTGCATAGAGGCTGAGTACACACGGTATGAGGCGGATAGGAGGAGAGCAGCACCGGTGGATACATCCTTGGAGGTTGATGTTGAGTCCATACCTAGAGAGGCATCTTTGCCTACTCCAGCCTCCGGACCTTCAGCCACATTCACTGCCACTCCTTCCCAGGCCTCATGTTCTTCTGCTTCCCAGCCTACTAGGATCACTCAGGCCATGCTCCTCAAGATGGGGCACCTAGCCCATTCCACCGAGGCTCGGGCATCCCGGCTAGAGGCCGAGGTACCCTGGATGATTGAACAGGCTATTTCAGCTACTTTGACACCCCTCCGAACAAAGAAAGATTCTCTCACGACGGAGTAGAGACTTGTGAGAGAGGACAGGGGGTTACTTCAGAGGTTACGGCTTTGAAAGCCGAGGTTTCTAATTTGAGGAAGGATGTAGACTATCAGAAGTCCATAGAATTCACTTCACTGTTTGAGTCAGCTGAGGCTCCGATTGTTCCGGCCAGTTCTGAAATGCCTCCGGCTACCACCGGAGATGAGCCTATGTATGATGTGGCTGCTCCTAAGTCAGAGGATGAGACCAATTAGGAGAAGCTTGGGGAGCGAGATACGGCTGTGTATGATGATCTAGCAGACTAGGAGGGTGCTATGTTCAAGACTGCATGATAGACCTCCTTGAGAGACACCACTATGGCTGGGTCGAGTGCGGTTACAACTTTATGTGACATCGGGCATTGATGCCCTGACAAATGGAGCGAGTGAGTAGACATGATCATTCTTTACATCCCTTTGTGTTGTTTTTTTTTACTTTGGTTGTTTTTAGTTGCATTTGAGGACAACTGATTTTCTTTTGTGGGTAGGGTGAGGTATTTCCATACCTATCTCTTGTGATTACATTTTGTATATATATATTGGGTTTTGTGTTTTAAACGGTGTTTTGATTCTATATTGTGGATATTTGAGCTTATGGCTCCTTATTTTGAATGGAAATGTTTTCTGACCCATTTTTAAAAAAACTTAGTGCCACCGCTTTTGTGTGTGATTGTGGTTGTTCTTATGCAAATTTGAATATCGGTTTTGATCAATATTGATGACTTGATTAGTGCTCCTAATTGAACAAAATGAATATGTGGCTACGATGATGCCAAATGAAGTTGCATAGACAATGTGTGAACTTCTTGCATCTCGTTGTGACTAGCCAGTTATCGAATGAAGTCTCTTGTGATGACCATTGCACACTAGCTAGAAAGTGTGGAGTCTCGTTTGATATTGGTTCCAATGCCTTGTGTGATGAGCTTACCTTTTAAACATTATGTGATGACACCTAGCATTTTCCCTGTTGGTCCGGTTGACTAGGTGATGCAAGCTCTTGAAATGATCTTAGGCAACAAATTCAAAGAGTGAAACAATTTGATAATACACCTATCACGACCCAAGGGTACCCCCTAGACGTAACAAGGCACACAATGCCCCAAACGGCACCATGTAAGCCACTTAGTATCATAATCACATAAGTAAAGAACAATAAAGAGTAAAAAGACATTTTCACAAGTTTTAAAAAGACATTTTCATAAAAGCAAAGCGGAAGTCTAGACATTATCTCATTTAGGCATCTATTACAATGGAAGTCTCAAAATAGGGTCACAAGCCTTACAATAGAAATCCAAAATGAAGTACAATGAAATGAAAGGAACAACAAAACATCACTCGTCCTCAGATCCATGAGGATTCACCACAAGCTTTGGAGAATAGTCAATCCAAGCTTGAACAAGAAAGAAAATTACCTCAAACGCCGGAACCTACACTTTGTGGAAAATTGTAGAAGAAATATGGGTTAGTACAAAGTTGCAATAAGTATGATAGCCATGCAAAATACCATGAAAATATGCTAAAAAAGGACAATTTAGTTTAAGAGAATGCACTCTATCAACTTTGAGAATCATCATGAAAACTAGAGTGAAAACATAATTCGTTAGCATATCCAATATATAAGTCATCACACCATAATAGAAACCTACTATGAATACCCTCAAAGTTTACTTGTGACATGCATAAGTAAGATCCCATAATCCTATCCATGCTAAGTAAAACTCCTTGAGCAACCATAGTTAATAATTCATCTTTTAATTACATTGGGAATAAGCCTTAACTGACATAGACCATGTGAGCTTAACATGGAATCCGGTGTCATGCCCCACACCAAAAAGAGGTGTCCTGCTTGCCTAAGGTAGAGCTAAATGTATTAGCTTTTAGGTGGATCTACTAGCTAAAGACCTATGAGGTCACATAGTTATGGGATAAGGAGATTATTACTAGAAACACGCCCTTTCTAGGGGGGGTGGGGGGAGCTTCCATCTCATGAGATACTTTATCGAAGTCATCCTTTCTAGCAGGGAGCTTCCATCTCATATTCAATATTAACTTGGTACTAAGCATTACTTCCCACAATTTCATATCTAATATTGAATTGAATATACATGCATGAAGGAGTGTCTTACCCTCCACCCAACACAATTCACAATAATAGCTCATAGGTTCAATTGGTGAGAATGAACTTTCAACCTTAGAACCATCATATAGTGAGAATAACTTTAACACCATGATCATTATGTGTTTATGAGAATGACCTTTCAATTAGCACAATAATTAGATTAGAATCATGTTCACAAAGCATAAATTAGGGTTATGAGGATTTCATGGATTCATGGGATATTTTATCATAAAACCATCATAAAGAAACAATTAAATCATAATATATGATAAATAAATCGTTGAAAACATTTTTAGGAAGAATCCATGACTTGGAGTGAAAACCCTAGGTTTTGGAGTTTTTATAGAGATGATTTTGGAGAGGTTTGATTTTTATTTTCGTGGTTGATATTTTTATGATGTTTTTGTAGTTAGTTCATGACCTAAAAGTCATATATATGCCTATTAAAACCAATATAAAATGAACCTACATTAAAATAACTTAATTAGGAATTTACCTAAAGACCCTTGCTTTGGCCAAGTGTGGACAAATTTACAGGTCATAAGAAGGTTTATAGGTCCATGGCCTGCAATCTGATTTTTAATGCTTCACCCACGACCCCCACCTATGGAGTGCAGGTCGACTTACAGGACGTAGGTGCCTTCGTCGGTCAATGCCCAGGTCATTTTTTGGGCTCTTTCCTCAAGGACCCATGGTTTGTCCTTTAGGTTTAGGCCTTGACGTTCTAACACGTAAACATAGATTCTAAGGTACGGGGAGGTATTTTCTAGGCTTTAACCCTAACGTCAAGCTTTAGCTAAGCCTATTAGTTTTGTGTTAGACTCTAGTTTAGTTTAAAATTTCCGAAATGTTACATTATCTCTCCCTTGGGAACATTCATCCTCGAGTGATGAGACACTTTACAGATTTAACAACTCAAGAATAGCAGCCCATCATGCATGAAACATCAAAATAATGTACAATTCAAAGGAGGAAACATCAATTCCATCTCAAAACATAATCAATGCAACACAAGGGAGTAAGAACTACATCTAACAACCCAAATATGCATGAAACTCAATATTTCTCATTTTTATAGGAGGAACTCACTTCTCCAACTAAAATAATGCTCAACACAACATCATGGAGCAAATATGCAATTACTCTCAAAAGCATACTAAAGCATGTTCATTAACATATATTATGATGTCAACTAGGCAACTCATACAAAATGCACAACAACATGAGGAACATAAATCACGAAAACTCATTTTCTCATTAAACATGAATTTCATCAAGAATAGGCATAATCTAAGGAAACCATGGAAAACACAAAATTCACACATGACTTCCAAAACAAAGAAATTCTAGAGGAACTACTTACCTCAAGTTGGAGTAGGAGTAGAAGGAAAGAGATGAGGGTATCGGGACTTCATATCTGCCTCGGCCTCCCAAATAGCACCCTTAACTAAATGTTTTCTCCACAAAACCATTACGAAAGCTATTTCCTTGTTTCTTAATCTCTTGACTTGCCGGTAAGGAATCTCTACTAGAACCTATTCATAGGAAAGGCTTTTATCAACTCCTAAGCCTTCTAAAGGATTAATGGACACTGGGTCCCCAATAGGCTTTTTAAGCATAGAAATATGAAATACCGGGGCCAACTCATTTGGCATGTCCAATTCATAGGCAACTTCCCCAATAAGCTTCATAATTTGATATGGGCCTACATACCAGGGACTAAGTTTCCCCTTTTTGCCAAACCTCATCACACCGTTCATGGGTGAGATTTTCAAATATACCCAATCACTTACATCAAATTCTAGGTCCCTCCTCATATCGGAATAGGACTTTTGCCTACTTCGAGCCATTTTGAACCTCTCTCTAATGAGCCAAATTTTCTCAATAGCTTCATAAACGAATTCGGGACTAATAAGAGCAACATCACCTACCTCAAAAAACATACCGGAGACCTACATCTTCTACCATATAAGGCTTCAAAAGGAGCCATACCGATAATTGAGTGGTGACTATTATTTTAGGCAAACTCTATTAATGGCAAGTGGTCGTCCCAATTACCCTTGAAATCTATAACACACGCCCTCAACATATACTCTAAAGTTTGAACGGTGTGTTGTACTTTACCATCCGTTTGAGGGTGAAAAGCTGTGCTAAGCTTCACCTTAGTACCAAACCCCTTTTGGAATGACTTACAAAAATGTGAAGTAAATTGAATACCCCGATCCGAAATGATGGATAAAGGAACTCTATGTAACCTCACTATCTCCTTTATATACAAATTAGCATAGTCTTCCGCCGAAAGGGAAACCTTGACGGGAATGAAGTGGGCTGATTTTGTCATCCTATCAACAATGACCCAAATAGAATCAGGTTGCCTCTGAGTAGGAGGCAAACCCACAAAAAAATCCATATTCACCTCTTCCCACTTCCAAGTGGAAATTGATATATTTTGCTACAAACCTCCCGAACTTTGGTGCTCAACCTTAACTTGTTGACAATTAGGACATTTGACTACAAATCCCGCAAAATCCTTTTTCATACCATTCCACCAATAGACTTCCCATAAATCACGGTACATCTTGGTGGCTCCCGGATGAATAGAATATCGAGAACTATGAGCCTTCTCTAGAATTTTCTCCCTCAACCGATCAACATCCGCAACACATAGGTACCTAAGTACCCCATCTCCCCCTTGGGAGAAAGCCTCAACAGACTTCTTGAGTACTGACTCTTTCAATATAAGATCAAGGCCTTGTTTAGACTTCACATACACCACAAAGGATGATTCTGAGCCATTATGAACTGTGAAACTACCCTTGGTGGAATCCACTAATGTGACACCTATCCGGGCCAATCTATTAACATTTTGGACTAACTCTTTATTTTCATCTTCTATATGAGCAACACTACCCATGGATAATCTACTAAGTGAATCTGCTACAATATTGGCTTTGCTGGGGTGGTAAGGGAGACTCATGTCATACTCCTTCAAATATTCTAACCACCTTCTTTGTCGGATATTCAAGTCTTTTTGGGTAAACAAATATTGAAGACTTTTGTGATCGGTGAAAACATCCACATGGATCCCATACAAGTAATCTCTCCATATTTTCAAAGAAAACACAACCGCCGCTAGTTCAAGATCATGGGTTGGATAATTCTTCTCATGTACCTTGAGTTGCCTTGAAGTATAGGCAATCACCTTACCTTGTTGCATGAGCACACATACCAACCCCACCCTAGAGGCATGACAATAAACTACAAAGCCATATGTACTCTCCGGTAAGGGCAACTCCGGAGCGGTAGTAAGTCTATCCTTCAATTCTTGGAAGCTTTTCTCACAAGCCTCCGACCACTAAAACTTAACTTTCTTTTGAGTCAGCAATGGAGGAAAAACCCTCAATAAACCTCCTATAGTAAATGGAAAAACTCAAAAAGCTTCTAATATCGGTAGGAGTTAGAGGTCTAGTCCAACTCTTTACCGCATCTGTCTTCTTAGGATCTACCTCAATACCCTTGTTTCACAAAATATGACCAAGAAAGACTACGGACCTCAACCAAAACTCACATTTACTAAACTTTGCATATAATCGGTGGTCCTAAAGGACTTGCATTACAATCCTCAAATGGTCCATATGTTCAGCCTCACTTCTTTAATAGATAAATATCTCGTAGATAAACACAATCAAAAACATATCAAGGTAGTGCCTAAACACCCTATTCATTAGGTCCATAAATGCCACCGGGCCATTAGTTAGGCCAAATGACATCACAAGGAATTCATAGTGCCATACCTAGTTCAGAAAGCCGTCTTGGGTATATCATCTCCTCTCACCCTAAGTTGGTGATAGCCCGAACGAAGGTCAATTTTTGAGAAGTAACTAGCCCCTTGGAGTTGATCAAACAAGTCTTTTATTCTCGGAAGGGGATATTCATTCTTTATGGTTACTTTGTTCAATTGGCGGTAGTCGATGCACATTCTAAGAGACCAATCCTTCTTTATAACAAACAACGCAGGAGCACCCCATGGACAGATACTAGGATAAAGCCCTTATCTAGCAAATCCTTCAATTACTCTTTCAACTCTTTCAACTCGGCCGGAGCCATTCTATAAGGAGGAATGGAGATAGGTTGCGTATCCGGCAAAACATCAATGCCAAAATCTATTTCCCACTCGGGAGGAAAACTGAGCAAGTCATTGGGAAAGACTTACAGAAATTCATTCACCACGGGAACCGACTCTAGAGAAGGGTTTCGGACTCAACATCCCTTACCCTAACAAAATGGTAAATGAACCCTCTGGAGATTATTTTCCTAGCTTTTAGACAAGAAACAAATTGACCCCTAGGGATATAATTCCCCCATTTCAACTCTAAATTAGGCTCATTTGGAAATTTTAATTTGACAACCCGACTCCTACAATCTATAGAGGCATAGCATGCATGCAACCAATCCATACTCAAAGTCACATCAAAGTCCAACATGTCTTACTCCATTAAATCCACAAAGTGACATTATGAGACAATGAAATGGGACAACTTCTACAGACTTTCCTAGCCACTACCGACTCACCAACCGGGGTAGAAATTGAAAAAGGCTCCAATAATACTTCAGGGAGTATTTCAAATTTCATAGCCACAAAAGTTGTCACAAAGGATAAAGTGGCACCGGGGTCTAAAAAAGTATATGCATCAATAGAAAAGACTTGTAACATATCGGTTAGCGGTGACGGGGATCTCTCATGATCTTCTCGCGATTGGAGAGCATAAAAGCGGTTTTTGTTTTTAGCACTGGAGCTTGAACTGCTTGGAGGAGTTTGCTTATCTTATTTCCCTTTTGCCGAATGTGTTGGACAATTTCTCAATTGGTGTCCACTCATACCGCAACCATAACAAACACCCAAACCAGCTAGACATTTGGTCTCATATTTTTTACCATATTTAACACAAGTAGGCTTGATCACAGAATACCCATAACTATTGCCTCATTGGGGTTTAGTGATAGGCACCCTATCCTTATTGACCATTGGGGAAGCATTAGAGGAGATTTGGTTGGAAAACTTTTGCTTGAACCTTTGTCGACCTTGCCCATCGGTCTAAGCATGGGAGAAGTTCCCATTACCGGTTCTAGCCCTCTTTGCCTCCCTTTTTCTTGAATTTTGACTGCTTAATTTCTTGAGCATATACCATGAGCCTTGAGATATCCATGTAACGATGGAGCATTATTGTACGACATCCTTCTTCAACCAAGTCGGACACTCCCATCACAAATTTATTCATTTTTTCCCTTGAGTGCGCCGCCAAGGTTAGAGCATATTTGGATAATTAGGTGAACATAAGAGAATACTCTTTCACACTCATACCTTCTTGTCGAAGGTTTATGAACTGTTGCATTTTTTGTTCTCTCAATTCTAGGGGGAAGAACCTATCAAGGAATGCTTCTTTGAACACCTCCCAATTTATGGTACCCGCTCTTAATGGCCTCTCACCCTTCCATTGTTCATACCAAATTTGAGCTACATCTTTTAAACTGGTAGGAGGCTAACTCCTCCTTATCCTCCGAAGACACTCCCATAGCATAAAGTATCTTGCAAACCTCATCAATAAACCTTTGGGGATCCTCTTCCACCTTGGAACCAAGAACCCTGTGGGGATTCATCCTAGCAAAATCCTTCAATCTCGAATCCATAGAACTCATATTAGGATTTATACGAGGCCAGGGACTTTTATAGAGTTAAACTTTAAGGCACGACTCAAGAATAATGGAAGAAGTGAAATTTCCTAACATCTTATAGCAGTCACTCATAAATGTGGCGCTCTTCACACTATGAACAAGACTCTACTATACGTGGCTTTATGAGATATCATCCTAGAATCATTCTAAACCTTTTAATCTGATGATAAGGTTTGTCATGACCCAAAGGTACCCCCCTAGACGTAACAAGGCACACAATGCCTCTAAAGACACCATGTAAGCCAATTAGCATAATCATCACATAAGTAAAGAACAATAAAGAATAAAAAGACATTTTCACAAGTCTTAAGAAGTTTTCATAAAAGCAAAGCGTAGGTCTAGACATTTTCTACTTTAGCCATCTAGTACAACCAAAGTCTCAAAATAGGGTCACAACCCTTACAATAGAAAACATAAATGAAGTATAATGAAATGAAATGAACAATAAAACATCACTCGTCCTTGGATCCATGAGGACCCACCACAAACTTTGGAGAATAGTCAATCCAAGCTTGAACAAGAAGGAAAATCACCTCAAACGTCAGAAACTACGCTTTGTGGAAAAATGTAGAAGAAATATGTGTTAAAGTTGCACTAAGTATGATAGTCATGCACAAAACCATGAAAATATGCTAAAAAGGGACAATTTAGTTGAAGAGCATGCACTTTATCAAGTTTGAGAACCATCATGAAAAGTAGAGTGACAACATAATTCGTGAGCATATTCAATATATAAGTCATCACATCATAATAGAAACATACTATGAATACCCTCAAAGTCTACTTGTGCCATGCATAAGTAAGATCCCATAATCCTACCCATGCTAAATAAAACTCCTTGAGCAACCATAGTTAATATTTAATCTTTTAATTACATTGGGAATAAGCCTTAACCGACATAGACCATGTGAGATTAACATGGAATCCAGTGTCATGCCCCACACCTAAAAGAGGTGTCCTACTTGCCAAAGGTAGAACTAAATGTATTAGCTTTTTGGTGGATCCACTAGATAAAGACCTATGAGAGCATATAGTTATGGGATAAGGAGATTGTTACTAGAAACACGCCCTTTCTAGCGGGGGAGCTTCCATCTCATGAGATACTTTATTAAAGTCCATCCTTTCTAGCGGGGGAAGTTCCATCTCATATTTAATATCCACTCGGTGCTAAGCATTACTTCCCACAATTTCATGTCTAATATTGAATTGAATATACATGCATGAAGGAGTGTCTTACCCTCCACCCAATACAATACATAATAATAGCTCATATGTTCAATTAGTGAGAATGGACTTTCAATCTTAGAACCATCATATAGTGAGAAGAACTTTAACATCATGATCATTATGTATTTATGAGAATGAGCTTTCAATTAGCACAATAATTATATTATAATCATGTTCATAAAGCATGTATAAATGAAGCTCACAATTTTGCATAATTCCCATGTCTTACCTTTCTTGGACCAAGGATCACTTTCTCCCAACCAATCTAGGGTCACTACATTCAACATGGATAATAATATGATCAAAAGAACTAAATTACAACAAGTACAATTCCATACAATTGGCCTTACTTCAATTCACCCACATTACATAGTCATAAATTAGGGTTATGGGGATTTCATGGATTCAAGGGATATTTTATCATAAAACCATCATAAAGCAACAATTCAATCATAATATATTATAAATAAATCATTGAAAACGTTTTTAGTAAGAATCCATGACTTGGAGTGAAAACCCTAGGGTTTAGAGAATTTTCTACTTTGAAATTTGAAAGTTGATGACTCCATGGAAGAAATAATTCCATGAATCAAAGACTACCATACCTTAGGTGTAGAAATCGAACAAATTTGTGTGAGAAATCCCCCTTCTTGAAGCCCTAACTTGATCTTTTTCGTCTTCTTCTTTGATGGAGTTTTTAGAGAGAAGATTTTGGAGAGGTTTGATTTTAATTTGGGTAGTTGAGATTTTTATAAAGTGTTTGTAGTTATTTCATGACTTAAAAGTGTTACATATGCCTATTAAAAACCATATGAAACGACCCTACATTAAACTAACTTAATTAGGAATTTACCTAAAGAACCTTGCTTTGGCCGAGTGTGGACAGATTTGCAGGTGTGATCCACGACCTAGGACCTATGGTACGTGGATGGACCTACTGGCCGTCATGCACGTCTGTAGGTCCATAGCCTGCAACCTGATTTTTGGGGCCTAACCCACGACCCCAACCTACGGGGCGTAGGTGCCTTCGTAGGTCACTACCAAGGTCACTTTTTGGGCTCTTTCCTCAAGGACCCATGGTTGGTCCTTTGGGGTTTAGGCCATGGCATCTAACAAGAAAACATAAATTTTAAGATACAGGGAAGTATTTTCTAGGCTTTAACCCTAACGTCAAGCTTTAGCTAAGCCTATTAGTTCTGTGTTAGACTCTAGTTTAGCTTAAATTTTCTGGAATGTTACAATACCTCTTTTTGTGGCCAACCTTGTGAGATGTGTGAACCTTGCTTGAACCCTTTAGAGCCTTATCCTTCTCTTGGAAGAAACTTGAACAATTGTGACCCCTCTTTATCCATTCAACCATAACTCTCACGAAGTGTGGTTTGTTTGAACATCAAACTTAGGCCAAAATCCTAAGTTGCGGTGTGGTGAAAAGAGAAGGTCATTCAAGAAGTGTGAAAAATCCCCCTTTGAGCAATGGTTTTGAAAAAGATGGAACCCCTCCATAAAAAATAAAGAGAAAAGAAAAAGAATGAAAAAGTTGAGAAATAAGTGATGAAAATTGCAAAAGAAATAGGGTAACCAAAAGTCCATGTGAAAGCAAATAATGGGGTGAATTATGAACATTATCAAAATGTCAAAGAAAAGGAAGAAAGTGATGATCAGACCACATTTCTTGAGGATAGCATCCACTAAGCCTAAATGACCATAGCTTGTCACTCAGCCCTCTTAAAAGGCTTGAATAGACCTTTTTGATCTTGAGTAAGCTGAAGTGAATGTTGATTGAAAAATAAGGGCAAAACTATGGGTGAAGGCATGCAGGTTTTCATCTTTGTGAGTGTTAGAGTCGTATGTGATTACGAAACTACAAATTGTTGAGAAATTGTTTGAGTGTGGAATCATCTTTGTTGTGAGGGCATTTGAAGCAAGTATTGTGAACTCGAGAATCTTTGATAATGGTGAGTCACAATTTGAATTTTTGAGTGCACAATTGATCCTTGCATGAGTAAGTTGAGTCTTGTTATGTGCATTCATGTTGAGTCTTATGTAGCACTATGACGAGTCCAAAAATTGGACTCATTTAGGGCTGTATTTTGATCAAATTTGTGTCCTCAAATGCATATTTTTGTCTCAATATCTGATGAAAACCCTTAAGTTTTAGGTATTTGGAGTTGGAGGGAAAGTATGGACACTACTTAGCAGAAAGGAACAAAGGCAGATGAAAGAATGAAGAAATGAAGATATGAGAATCACTGAACCCGTTCGGCGAGTCGCCAAAAGGTCTTATCCTCGCCTTTTGTTCCAGTGTGCTAAGCCCTGAAAGAAAGGATCAAATCGGCGGTGAAAAAGAGCAGTCGGTGTGTCGCCGAGCAGTTCCGTGAAGCAGTACTATGTCGCCCAATGATCCAAAACACGACGATGCTGAAGGATAGAGCAAGATGACGATGAAACCTACCAAAGGGGGGAATCACCGAGTTGATCAGCGATCTCAACTAACGACGCTGAATGATCCACTGCAGCACATATTTTTGAAAACTATAAATACTCGTTGAGAGTTGTAGCTTAATATCATATTTTTAATATAGAATTTTTAACATAGAATTTTGTGTTCCAAGTTTGGAAAGGGTTTCGAAGAACTTGAAGATTCAGAGGGTTTCAACTCCAAGATATTGGACTTGGGTCTTGTGGATTCTTCACTCTTTGCTTGTTTTGAGACTTAAATCTTCATACCCATTATTTGAATGCAAACTCATATTGGTATAAATTTCTATCTCCTTTACATGTGTAGCTAAAACCCCAATTCTTGGGGTGTGATTTTATGAATATGGGTTAGATTATCTATTGGGTCTTTCTTGTTGATGATTTATTTGTTGTTTAGATGTGATTTCATTTAGTAGTTGTGGTAAAACGTAATGAAATTGTAGTTCCAAATACGATTTCACCTTTGTGTTTTCGTCTTACTCGAGAGAGAGGTCGTAAAACTAAGACTACTAAATTGATGGCCGATGGGATTGGGTCGAAATGAGGTTCAGCTCGAGAGAGTGAACCCTAGTCCTTCTCCCACACACTCAGCTTGAGAGAGTGAGTGGGCTAAGGTGGAGGCAGTTCTTCATGCGGCAACTCGGTGTTCGAGGGAAATCGAGTTGATTCGGGGTAAGTTGCTCGAGAGAGAATTTATCCCACTATAGTCTAGCCTAGTCACAAATATTCAACGGATTTATTATCAAAAGTATGTACCCAATAGTTTAGTTTATCCCATATTCCTATCACATCCCAAGAATCTCCTCTCCTTGATTAGTACTCCTTATATTTTCGCTGATTTTTGTTTACTTAACAAACCCCCATTGTTAATTGACACTCTTGTGTCACACCATAGATTTAACATGTTTATATTCGATAATGTTTTTAGCTATGACTAATTAGAACTTAATTTTATTTTTCTATTAATTCTCAATACCACTCCCTTGGGACTCGACCCCTAACCTTGGTTGGGTTACTTTACTATTATACGATCGTAGACACTTGCATTGGAAGTTGTGTCTTGATTAGGAAAACATCAAAATGGCGCCGCTGCCAGGGAGTGGTGTTATTTGAGAATTTTTAGTTAAGTTGAATTTCGTTCTTGTTAATTATAGTTACGCTTACTTAATTCTTAGTTTTGTTTTGCTTGTTTGTGTATTGAAACATGAAAGATGAGTATGAATGGTAACTATGGGTACCAAATGGACCAAATGCTATCTTCTCTCTACCCAAACCCAAAAGAGGAGTGGCCTCATGAAAATGAGGCAAACCTCACTAATGGAACTTCAGTGAGGAGTTGGCTCGTTCCACGACGTTAAATAAGGCGCTTCTTGGGAGACAACCCAAGGTTTTACCGCTTTATTTTTGCTTTAAGAAATAATGGTGTGTTGTTTCTGTTGGTTGAAGTATGGAAACTGAGTGAAAAGTGCAAATTGGCAAGCCAAAGGTCCAGTCGGCACATCACCGAAGAAGTTGGTGAACCCTACCTACTTAGACCGTCGTTGGACTAAAGACAACTTCAAAGTGGAGACTGTAAAACTCGGCTTGCCCAAGAAATTATTGGCGAATCGCCGACCTGGTCGGCGATTGCAATCTAGTTAACTGTTTGGACCCCTAGTTTAACTGGAGGTCCAGTAAAACTCGGCGAGGTAAGTATCTACTCGGCTAGTCACCGAATGGATCGGCAAACACGACTGTAGCCGAATGGGCGAGAACTGGACGGTGTCTTAAAAGGCCAAAGGTTTAAACTTTCAAACTCTATACTTTCCCTCACTTTAGACCTTTACAAACTAGCACCCATTTAGTATTTTCAATATTTCTTGTGTTTTTACTGTATTTGAGTTGTTGATTGGTGCTCAGAGTTGGATTACATTGCGGCGTAGCATTTCTAAAGTATTTTAATCGGCATCTAAGGTTGGTTTTACGAACCCCAAATTTATTTTAAGCAATTTTGTACTCATTCGCAATGATCTTATCTTAGTGATGTGTCCTGGGCCTTTCTGATCTTAATTGTTTTTGCTTATGCCTGTGAAAATCTTGCCGGTAGTGTTTATATTGTTAAAATCCCATATTTTTTGTGCCTTAAATTGGGTTAAAGCTTGTGGGGTTGTGCCTGCATGTTGTTGGCTCTAGCAGGGAGAAGTCTGAGTTTCCCGAAGATATGGTAAAGACCAATATTGTCATGCCACCCCGAAAAAGACCCCGGGATATCACAATAAATGAAGGGGGGTCAAATCTTCCCAAGAAGGGAAGAGAAGAACCTCCACCTGGAAATAAAGGCAAGGGCAAGAAGCCCATTTCTGAAAGGTAGAACAGTATCAGAGATCCTACTGTTCCTTCGTAGGCCCGGGGATTCTATGCAACTGTGCAGGCCTTTTTGGCGGATACACCCTTGGCAGCTCCTAGTGAGTCTGGTACTGCTGTTTCTTCTGAGGAGACTCTGGCTACTGAGACCCAGGACCAGAGTGATACACCGGGCACTGATGCCCAGACAGATGGAGGGATTGTGTATACAAGACCCCCTCTTTACCTCCCTCTCTGTCTTACTTTATTTCACTTTTGGATATTTTTGTTTGCATTAGAAGACAAATGTTTTATTTGTGGTGGGGTGAGGCCCACCTTTTGTGATTTTGTGACTCTCTAGTTTTGTTTATATATTGGGTTGTGAGCTGAAATTGTGTTTTATACACTGCATCTTGTGGATGTTTGAGCTTGTGGCTCCGTGTTTTAAATTGCAAAATGATTTTGACCCTTCCGAAAAATATTTGCCACCCCTTCTGTGTTGATTGTGGTTGTTCCTTCGCAAATTTGAGTATCGGTTCCGATCAATACTGATGACTTATAGTGTTTATAATTGAACAAACATGAATGTGTGGCTACAATGAGGCCAAATGAAGTTGCATAGAAAATATGTAAACTCTTTGCATCTCACTGTGACTAGCCAATGATCAAATCGAGTATCTTGTGATGATAGTTGCACACTAGCGAAATTGTGGAGTCTTGTTTGACTTATAGTGTCAATGCCTACTGTAATGAGCTTACCTGTGAAATATGCATGATGGATCCTAGAATTTGCCCCGTTGGTCTGGTCAACTAAGTGATGTTATCTCTTGATATGATCTTAGACAACTTCTAAGAGTGTGAGCCAATTTGACATATACCTCTTTTGTGGCCTACCTTGTGAGTGTATGAACCGCTTTTGAACACCCCTGAGACTTACCTTTCTTTGGAAGAAACTTGATGAAAACTAGACCTCTCTTAATCCACTACGTATAATCCTCTTGATTTGTGGTTGATTGAATAGCCAACTTAGGCCAAAAGCCTAAGTTGGGGATGTGGTGAAAAGAAAAGGGAAAGTCAAGAAGTGCAAGGAAAGTCTCCTTTAACCCATGGTGTTGAGAAAAATGGAACCCCTCCATATAAAAAAAAAGAGAAAAAGAGAAGAAAAGAATGAAAAAGAAAGTTGTGGAATAATGTACAAAAGAAATGGGGTTTCCAAACAATCTATGGAGAGTGAATAATAGGATGACTTATGAACACTAAAGAGAATGATGAAGGAAAAGGAAAGAAGTGAGGATGAAAGTCACTGAGCCTAAAATGACCATACCTTTGCGCTCTGCCCCATTACAAGCCTTGAAAAAATCTTTTTGATCTTGAGTGTGCTGAAGTAAGTGTTGATTGAAAAATACGGGTAAACCTAAGGGTGAAATTATGCATTGTGTTTTTCTTTGTTAGTGTGAGCGTTGCATCTGATACTAAAGCTTTAAACTGTGAACCATTGTGTAAATATGGAATCATTCTTTGTGTGAGGGCATTTGAACACTATAGTTGAGCTTGAACTTGCATTTGAAGCAAGTATAATGAGCTCACAAAACCAGCTTTTCCTTGAGATTCTTGATAGAAAATTGGAGAAGATGAACTTGAGATGATTTGAGGTTTTATGTGATTCGAGAGTGAATGAGTAGATTTAAAGAGTAAATGTAGTTACATGACTTATTTATAGGGTAAACATGGCATAGCATAGATGTAGAAAGGATAGGAACAAACCCAAATAACCCTGATAAAAAAAATGTGAAATGGTCTTTACGGATCGACCTACGATCCGTACGACTTTCTTTGGTCCGTACAACTTCCTACGAACAATACTGGTTATCCATAGAACAAATTAATGGGGTCCAATGTTCTCAACATTTTACATAGACCCTTCCTATGGGTCGTTAAAACTTCTACGGCTCGTAGGACCGTCTCATAGAACCCAAAATCAAATATGAGATTTTACCAAGTCTGAATCATTTCTACAGACACTTCCTATGACTCGTATAACTTTTTACGGACCATCATACTTGTCCGTAGGAACACAGCTGGGACTTAACATTTTCTGAAATTCCAAGACCTCTTTTACAACCACTTTCTACGAACTATTGAACTTCCTAGGACCATAGATATGTCCATAAAAACTCGCACTAGTTCAATTTTGCAACTCTTTCTTTCCATTTCAACTTATTTACAATCCCTCTTGGACACATACATCCTCGAATAGGACTCCAGCTAGCATGAATAGAGTAGGGAAAGAGATGTAACAACCCAAAATGAATGCAAATAACATAAAAATGCACTTAAACAAGCAGTAATCATCCCAAGCTAAATCATAACTCAAAAATCAAGTTTTTAAGAACAAGCATGCATATGGAAATATGAAAATTACTAAAAATACATAGTAAATATAAGAAACTAATACCTAAACCTACAATCGGAGCAAAAGGAAAGAGATGAGGATATTTGTACATCATATCGGCTTTTGCCTCCCAAATAGCATCCTCAACTTTTTTATTCCTCAACTTGCAGACCTGGCTATACACAATTTAAACTAGAACCTCTTCATATGATAGGCTTTCCACAATTCCAACACTCACCAATGGCATGGTAGATATAGGATCACCGACACACTTTTTAAACAATGAAGTATGGAATATCGGATGCACTGATGCCATATCGGAAGACAAGTCTAATTCGTAGGCAACCTTGCCAAGAAGTTTTAAAACCTTATATGGGCATACATAACACGAACTAAGCTTCCCCCTCTTTTCAACTCTCATCACACCCTTCAAATGTGAAATTTTCTGGTAAACCCAATTATCAACATCCAATTCAAGCTCTCATCTTCTAACATCGACATAAAACTTTTGTCGACGTTGAGCCATTTTCAACCTTTTTCTAATAAGTCAAACCTTCTCCATGGCCTCATGAACCAACTCGAGACTATCAAATCAACCTTACAAATTCCAAACCAGCCAATAGGAGATCTAGACCTCCTACAGTAGAGAGCCTCAAAAGGAGCCAATTGAATACTTGAGTGATAAAAATATTGTAAGAAAACTTAATCAATGGCAAGTGATCATCCAAATTACTGTTAAAGTCAATCACACGTGCTCTCAAGATGTCTTCCAAAGTCTGAATTGTACTATCCACTTGACCAGAGAATGAAACTTCTTTTTAAGCTTCACTTGACTACCAAGACCTTTCAGAAATGACCTTCAAAATTGAGAAGTAAACTTAGTACCCCCTATTGGAGATGATGGATACAGGAAATTCATGCTACCAAAATATTTCCCGAAAAAAAAGCCTAGCATACTCTTTAGGTTAAAATGAGGTCTTCATGACAAGAAAGTGAGTCAACATAGTCATCCGGTCCATAATAACCCAAATAGAATCAAATTGTCAACTAGTACGAGGTAAACCCATAATATAGTCCATATTCAAATCTTCCCAATTCCAAGTAGGAATTCTAATGTGTTAAGCTAAACCTCTCAGTTTTTTATGCCCAACCTTCACTTGTTGACAATTAGGACACTTAGCCACAAATTCACAATATCCTTCTTCATCACATTCCACTAATAGACCTCACAGAAATCACGATACATCTTGGTAGCTCCCATACGAATAGAATATCAAGAAATGTGACCTTTCACCAAAATCTAATGACTCAACTCATCAACATTCAGAACACACAATAGACCTTGATAATGAAGTACACAATTTTTTCCTTGGGAGAAAGCCTCAATGGTTTTTTTGGAAACCATTTTCTTCAACTCAGCCATGGTCGGATCAGGACCTTGCTTAGCCTTTACATCTGAAACAAGAGATGAGTTTGAACCATTTTGAATAATGACACCATGATCTTGGGCATATTAATATGCCAAATTACTACATTTACCCTATGTTTTAAGATCATTCCCGATTCTAATTGATATGTTTTAGATAAGTATTGTGATGTTTGCACACTAACATTCATGATTAGTTACATGCAGGGTTCTTAAATGAGTTATGCATATAACAAAAGCAGAGGAAGCTAGGATAAAGAAAAACATGCCTGAAGAAAGGTTGGTGCGGCCCTCCAAGGAAAAACTTCAAAGGCCAAACTTGGGTGCACTTGTAGTGTAGGGCTCTAGCACCAGATGTGCCTAGATCCTTCCAAGCCTAATTAAGACACATTGTCCCCACCTATTCCAGCATAAATTTGGTATTTTTAGGTTTCTAAAGGTGACTAGGAGTAAGAATTAGTTTCCTTAACTGTATAAGTATGTTGCTATGATTATTTTGTGAATTACAACTTAATTTCTTCCGGTGCAAGAGAAAGGGATTAATAATTCATCCTAGGTTCCAAATTTTTACTCGTTCTTTGATTTCGAATTTCATTTAAACAATTTTATTTGATTTTTTGAATATTATGAGTGGCCAGAAGTCTTTTTTCTAGGGTTGTAGCTATGGGTAATTATTGAACATCTGTTGTTATGAATTAATTTTGGTTATTGCTTAAATTACTTTAGTATTCTTAGTTTAGTATTTCATGATTGGCCACCATTGAGATTAATATATTATCTATCCTTGAACTCGAGAGACGAATAGCTCGATAGACAAAAGAATATAAAAACCTTGATCTTCTTCCATATCACTTGTTTAGATTCGATTTTAGGATTCACAACTAGACAAACACCGGGCTTGGTGATGAAATAGGATGAAATATAAATGCTCACCAATTAAGTTTGTGAATACCTGCTAAATGATGTAGTAAGATAGTTAATTGGAGTAGGCGATTAGAGGTCGAGGGATCATGCACATAAAATCAACTCTCTAAATTAGTAATTTGACAACCGTAATTAATTTATACATGATATGGGATACATGAAACATTAAGCATGTTGCAACCCTAGAATTGTTCCTTAATTGTTGAAATCCCCAAAATTGAAGTTATCGTTATTCGTTATTTTTATAATTGAATTATTAACAATAGTAGTAGATAAAACACAATGTTCATGAGAACATTTTCTTTAAATTATAAAATTAATATAAATTGATCATAAGTCATTAGGGTTCGATAATCCAGCTCTAAAAGAGTCATTTATCACTTCTACAACCACGTACACTTGTGTATGGATTTGGGAACAACAATTTTAAGTCTACTACTATATTGTTCAAATGTTAATAACTTGATCTTAGCTGTTCTATATTTCAGGCAATTAGAGCACACTTCTGGCTCGAGGGAGAAAGTTGGTTTAACAAATCAACGAACCTAACAGATTTCTCCATCTATGAAAAAGGTTGGCAGCTCTAAACCCATGCCTGCAGTTAGAACTAGGTGTAAAGGAAAATCATACAGAAAATAGTAAGGATAACACTGATAACCAATGGGGAGAAATACTCATAGTAATGGAGGAAAAATGAGTCCATGATGTGGATGTTGTGGGAGTCCAAAGAGGTGAAGCGGAACCATTAGATCGGGTTTTGGGACCTCCACCCAAACCAACGGTCATAGAAGCACCCAAATTAGAGCTTAAGTCTCTGTTGACACACCTAAGGTATGCATATCTAGGCAACACTGAAACTTAACTTGTGATACTTTTTACAAAATTTTCTAAAGCCGGGGTTGATGTGGCATTGAATATTTTTAAGCGAAGGAAGAAAGCTATTTGGTGGAAGATGTCAGATATTAATGGGATTAGTAAGGTGTTGTCTATGAACAAAATCTATATGGAGGAAGAACACAAGCCGAGTGCACAACATCAATGTCGGTTAATTCCATTGATTAAAAAAGTTGTCATAAAAGAAGTGATCATGTGGTTAGATGCCAAAATTGTGTACCCTATCTCCAATAGTAATTGGGTAAGTCTTGTGTAGTGTGTACCAAAGAAAGGTGGTATGAAAATGGTGAAGAATTAAAATAATGAGTTGATTCCCACAAGAACTATTGGATGTCAGATTTTCATGGATTTTTGGAAATTGAATAATGCCACGAGAAAGGATCACTATCCTATCATGTTCATTGACTAAATGATTTTACCGTTAAGTAGTGTAGGAGTACTATTGCTTTTTAAATAGGTATTCCACATATAATCAAATTGCTATTGAACCTGAGGATCAAGAAAAGACCACTTTCACGTGTCCTTATGGAACATATGCTTTCAAACATATGCTATTTGGACTTTGAAATGCTCCAAACATTTTCTAGATGTAACACCCTAGAAACTAGTATGTTGAACTAGTGAGTTTTAGAGCCTTCGTAAGAGTTTTGGAGTGTGGTATCAGGATTAAAAATCACAAAGTTACTCCCGTTCTTAGAATGGAGGTTATAGGGGCTAAACGTCAAGGTGCAACTCCCCTAGGAGCAACAAAAGGGGTCCTTGAGGAGGACCCCAAAGCAGCCCCCAAAACTACCAAATTGTAGCCACACACGATTGTCATCTACTGGCAGTGGATGGACCCATGCCCTGTGGTTTGGGGTGGTGGGTCAAGGCCTACATCAGTCCTGAAAATTTGAGCCTCAGTTTCAACCTACGAAGGTGCAGCATGAGGTGTCAACCCACCCACGGTCCGTGGATGGGGATCTGTAGATACAAGCAGTTTTCAGTTTTTTAGTTTTTAGTTAGGTGTTTGGGAATTGATTAGTTAATTAATTAAGGGTAAACGTAGGTCAGTTAGTTAGTTAATTAGCCACCTATATAAGTCTAATACACCCCTAAACTAATTCATTTAGCTCATTCATCTTAGAACCCCCAAATTACTCTCAAGAAATTCGCTCTCTAGAAGTGAAGAAGAAGAAGAAGAAGAGAAGAGAAGAGGTCAGTGTTTATCCATTGATTCAAGCTATCTTCAGGGATTTGATTCAAGGTATGTGAAGCTTACTCATATATGGGTTCTTCCACCAATAGAGGCCCATAGTTTCCCCACTTGTGAAATCAAAAACCCAATTATAGTTAGGGTTGTGCTTGCATTGTGGGTAGGGTTTGGATGTGATTCCAATCTAGTGGATAATATCCAATTATGATTGATGTAGCTTTGCTTAATGATATTATGATGAGTTTATGTGATTTCTATGGTAAACCCTAGTTTAAATTGATGAATGTGATAATTCTGAGTTTATGCCATTAGAGGTGAAATTGAAGGTTCATGAGTAATCTTTTAAATCAATGTTATGAGTAGTAATTGATCAAGATTAGGAATAGCTAGACATTAATTGAACTAGACTCTATACTACATGATTGATCTTGACTTGTAAAGATGAAATTGAACCTCTAAGGTGAATTGTGACTAGAATCACGTAGTATCAAAGAATGTGATTGAATGTCTTGTAATCTAGGTTCATAATATTCTTCCATGATGTAGAGTCATTGAAAAGGAGTAGTCATAGTTATCAATGATGATCATTAGGGCTTAAGAGTGAAGCTAATATGATTAACTTTAGATCCTAAGGCTTTGAGAGTAAAATCTGCATATGAATCCAAAGCCAATGAATAGGATTATGTTGAGAGACCTTTACCTACTTAATTCACCTTATGAATCATAGATGGTAGGAAGTGATAGAATCACGTAGCTCATGATGATATCCTTGTCTAAAGGTAGAATGCTAGACATAATACTAAGTGTGAATGTGGAATTAACATGAAAGACTTCTCACATAGTAATGGTTCTAAGGTTGAAGGAATTCTCCTAACTAATTGAACCTAAGGCTAGAGAGCCTTTATACCTAGGTCATGGATGGTGATAGTTGCTCACACATGATCTAAATGAGATATTAGCATGGATTGGTTGTCAACAACATGTTTCCATAAACTTGAGTCAAAGTAGAGACTTAATGATTATCTTGTGGGATTTATGCCAAGCACTGAGTGGATATTGAAATGAGATGGAGGTTCCCACCTAGTTGAGTTTGGGATTTCATGGAGGTTCCCACCTAGTTTAGTTTTGGCTTCCCACATGGGATCTCTCACCTAGAAGAGTATGGATTTCCCCAAGTGTGTCTCATGAGATGGAAGCCTCACCTAGTGGAGTTTGGGTTTCTAATAGCAATCTCTGTATCCCATAACTTCGTGCCCCATAGGAAAGTTAGCTAGTGGATCAGACTAAGCTAACAAACCGGTCCTACCTTAGGCAAGTGGACCAACCCTTGATGGTGTGGGTAACACCATGAGAGATCATGTGATAGCTCATATGTTCTCATGTCAGTTAAGGATTTATCCTAATTAAACGAGATAGGTAATGAACTAAGATTGTGCTCAATGTAGAATCTCCTAGAGTTCAAACCTCATGGGCTAAGATTATGCATAAAGTAGCATCTCCTAGAGTCCAAAGCAAGTAATGGTCTAAGAGTATGCCTGAAGGAGCATCTCCTAGAGATCAAACTAAATGAACTAAGAGTATGCTTTATGTAGTGTCTCCTAGAGTTCAAGCATGATGAACTAAGATGTACTTAATGTAGTATATCCTAGGGTTCTATGTAATGAGGGACTAAGACAAGTTAGTGAAGAACCTCATAATGTTCAAGAGTATAAATGGACTTAGATACGCTTGAGTAGTGCCTCATAGAGTCCATAATGATAATGAACCTAGATATGCTAAAAGAAGTATCTCATAGGGTCCAACCTTATAATGAACTAAGATCATGCTTTAAGTAGCATCTCCAAGAGTTCAAGATTAATGAACTTAGATTATGCTGCAAGTAGCATTTCCTAGAGTTCCAATATGATGAACTAAGATGTACCTAGTATAGTATCTCTTAGTATTCAAACAAGAAGGGACTAAGATAGACATAGTAAAGTGTCTCCTAGTGTTTCCATGCTTTAAAATAAGGGCTAGTCCCTAATTAAGGAACATGAGTATGATGACCTAAAGAACTACTTAGTATGAGGGGTAGTATGGGATGCCTCTTATGCATTGCACAAGTATGACTTAAGGTTACCTTATGAGGGTTGTCTTATATGATGTATGCTTAGATAGGATTGTCCTAAAGTTGCCTTCCTTGACATGATATGATTGATCAGGGTGATAGTTCCCTTGTCCTTATGAATTAAGCTAGTAATGAGACCAAGGTAGGGTAAATATGACTATGATTACTTCAAGGTTATGCTTTGTGTGAAGGGTAGCAAGGGATACCTTTCATACATTGCACAAGTGTGCTTTGAGGTTACTTAGGAGTATGGTTCCCTTGTGGTAAGAAGAGCTTAAGAGTTGACCATGTACATATGCTATGATTATGATGACCAAAAAGGGGATACTTCGCTTGGGTGGTATTATGGGATGCTATTCATGCTTTGCACATGTATGCTTTTGAGGTTACTTGAGAATGGTTCTATTATGGTGTTGATGACTATGAGTCAATTATGCTTATATGATTATCACTTATCCCATATGCTCATTAATTATGTCTTATGTTGACTTGTGTTTATATGATGCATGTGTTGGAGATTATGCTATGACTATGTTATTATCTCTATGCTTATGTCTTAAGTTGACTAAACATTTTGAGATGTTCTTATGATGTTGTGGTAACTTTCATACTTGGTACATTTTGTACTAACGCATATTGCCTACATTCTAATCAAATGTAGGGTTGAGGAGATTGAGTTGCTTTGAAGGCTAGGTTTCCAAGGATCTAGAAGAGTTGAAGACTTGGTGAGTCCTCATAGCTTCGAGGACAAACCCTTATTTCCTTTATGTCATTTCTTTATGTTTTATACTTTGTATGGGTTGTGTCCCAAGAGTTTTATTCAAGATTTATGTTAGATGGTTTGAGACAAAGAGTATAGAAAGACTTCCGCTTGCTTTAATGAAATATGACTTCAATGGTAAAAGTTTTAAATTGTTTCGTATTTTTATTTCCTTTACCTATGTTATGATGCTAAGGGCTTATATGAGACCCCTTTGGGGTCGAGTATACTATTTTACGTCTAGGGGGTACCCCTGGGTCGTGACAAATTTGGTATCAGAGCATAAGATTTTGGGATAATTTTAGGATGTGTCAAACCACATCTAGTAGAGTCTTGTTCATAAATGTGAAGCACGCCATATTTTATGAATAGGAGGCTATTGGATACCTAGGAAATCTCACTACTTCATTCTCTAGGTTGTGCCATAGAGTTTGGCTATAGCCCTTTTTTCTAATCTGTGCCCATAGTTTTTCAGGGTATGGCTAATACAAGGGCTAATGCAAGGAGAAATGAGGAATATGATCAGGATCAAGAGGTTCCTCTTCAAGTTCCTCCACAAGCTCCTCCTCAAGTTCCTAATGATGAGGGGGTAATGACCAATGTGGAGATAAGTTCGGCTCTCAAAACATTGGCCCATGTTTTAGCGACTCAAGTCACTAGGGATGCTAGAGCTCATGTGAACCCCAATGCAAGTACAACCACTTCAAGAATTAGGGATTTCACAAGGATGAATCCCCCTACGTTCTATGGTTCCAAAGTGGATGAAAACCCACAAGGCTTTATTATAAGAAGTTTAAGGCAATTGATGATATGGGGGTGTCGTCTCAAGAGAAGGTGGAACTAAGCGCCTACCAATTGAAGGACGTGGCTCAAGTATGGTATGAGCAATAGAAGGATGAGAGACTCCTGAGAGCGGGCCCGGTTGATTGGGGAGTGTTCAAGTCGGCCTTCCTTGATAGGTTTTTCCCCCTAGAGTTGAGGGAATGAAAGATGCAAGCATTCATCAACCTTCGCCAAGGAGGTATGAGTGTGAAGGAGTATAGCCTTAAGTTCACTCAATTGTCTAAGTTTGCTCCAACCTTAGTGGCGGGCTCTAGGGCTAAGATGAACAAATTTGTTATGCAAGTATCTGACTTGGTAGTCAATGAATGTCACTCAGCAATGCTCATCCTAAGTATGAATGTTTCACGTCTTATGGTTCATGCCGAACAAATTGAGGAACAGAAACACAATCAAGGGAATAGAGAGATAAAGAGGGCTAGGACCGATGATGGGGATTTTTCCCATGCTAGATTTGATGGATATGGTCAACCTAGGACCCAACAAAAACTTTCTAACCAAGAGAGGATGTCTAAACCCAAGCCTCTAAGAGGGAGTAATAGTGAATATGTGTTGCTTAAGCCTACTTGCTCCAAGTGTGGAAGAAAGCATTATGGTGAGTATCTAGCCGGAAAGGAGGGATGTTATGGTTGTGGTTATGAGGATCACAAGAAGAGAGATTGTCCAATCCTTAGGGCTAGATGGAGAGAGGCCAACCAAGGTTCTCATAGGGGCCCAGATCCCAATGCCAAGCGTAGGTCCTAAGTTCTCCAATCTAGAGAAGATCAAGAGTGATCACCTCATCTCCCTTCCGGTATGTGTTTTATGCTTTAGTCAATTTCCGAATTTCTTGTCTTTTATGACTTGTTATCTTGGATTTTGAAGTTGTTTTTAGTATGCATGATGTTTAGAAAAGTTTGTGTAGGCTTACTCCCAAGTGGGGGATAGTGTGCCTACCTAGTAGGGCTATTGTATGTTTATGTGTTGCCATGATTTCCCCGAGTGCATGTTCATGAAAATGCTTAGGTCTTGTTAGAAATGACTTATATGCATTGTTTCTCTCATGTTGTGGTGCTTTGAGTAGATTGGTATATAGGCTTCATGAGCTGATTATAACAATTCCCTAGTTTGTGTAGTTGAAAGGTTCTTCCTTGAATAATGCTTTATGAGATGAAATTTGCATTTAGGCTCCATGTGTGTGTGTTGAGCATGTTTTAGTTAGGAGATGTTAGTTCCTCCTTTAAAAAGAGTAGACATAGAATTTGATGCATTTTAGGGTTGGTAGAAGTAGTTCCTACTCCCGTGTGTTGCATTGAATAAGTTTGGTTTGAATTGATGTTTTCTTGCTTGGTTGTGTGCATTTAGATATAGTGCATGCATAATGGGATGCTAAGCTAGATTTTTGACCTTATGAAGTGTTCAAATTGTCATTCAAGGATGAATGTTCCCAAGTGGGTGATATTGTAACACCCCGGAAACTAGTATGTTGAACTAGTGTGTTTTAGAGCCTTTCGTAAGAGTTTTGGAGTGTGGTATCAGGATTAAAAATCACAAAATGACTCTTGTACTTCGAATGGAGGTTGTAGGGGCTAAACGTCGAGGTACAACCCCCTAGGACCAACCAAAGGGGTCCTTGAGGAGGACCCCAAAGCAGCCCCCAGAACTGCCAAATTGCAGCAATCCACGATTGCCATCTATTGGCTGTGGATGGACCCACGCCCCGTGGGTTGGAGTTGTGGGTCAAGGCCTGCATCAGGCTTGAAAATTTGAGCCTCAGGTGCAACCCATGAAGGTGCAGCACGAGGCGTCAACCCACCCACGGTCCATAGGTGGGGATCCGTAAGTGTAAGCAGTTTTCAGCTTGTTAATTTTAAGTTAGGTGTTTGGGAATTGATTAGTTAATTAATTAGTGGTTAAGGTAGATCGGTTAGTTAGTTAATTAGCCACATATATAAGTCTAATACACCCCTAAACTAATTCATTTGGCTCATTCATCTTAGAACCCCCAAATTACTCTCAAGAAATTCGCTCTTAAGAAGTGAAGAAGAAGAAGAAGAAGAAGAAGAAGAAGAAGAAGAGAAGAGAAGAGACCACTTTAATTTGTCCTTATGGCACATATGCTTTCAAATGTATGTAATTTGTACTTTGCAATGTCCGACCACTTTCCAGAGGTGTATGATTGCTATTTTTCATGATATGGTGGAGGACTTTGTAGAGGTATTTTTTGATGATTTCTCTGTCTTTGAAATGTCATTGGAGGTGTGTCTTCAAAACCTTTATAAGGTACTTGCTCATCGTGAAGATACAAACTTAGTACTCAATTGGGAAAATGTAACTTCTTAGAAGACATAGTTCTTGGTCACAAGGTATCAAAACATGTACAAATGGTTGATAAAGCCAAAGTAGAGGTTATAGAGAAATTGCCCCCTCTAGTTTATGTCATAGGAGTAAGAAGCTCTTCTTGGGCATGTGGGTTTTTACTGGAGATTCATCAAGGATTTTTCCAAGACTGTCAGACCTATGTGTAGTAGTCTCTTGGGAAAAGAGGTGCTATTTGAGTTTGATGAAAACTGTGTCAAGGCATATGATGTACTAAACTAGAACTTAATTGAAGCTCCAATCTTGATTGCTCCTATTTGGGAGTTACCCTTTGAACTTATGTGTGATTCAAGCAATGTAGTTGTAGGTGCAGTATTGGGACAAAGAAATGATAAAGTGTTCCATTCGATTTATTATGCTAGCAAGACACTTGATTATAATCAAGCTAATTATAGAGTGACTAACAATGAGATGCTTGCTCTAGTGTTTGCCTTTGACAAGTTTATATCATATTTGGTAGGTACCAAAGAAATTGTTTATACTGATCATGCAACTATTAGGAACATATTCAAAAAGAAAGATGATACGCAAAGGCTCATTCGATGGATATAGTTTCTCCAAGAATTTGACCTTGAAATCAGAGACCAAAAGGGTACAGAGAATAAAATAGATGACATCTTTCGAGGTTAGAAGATTTCTCTCATGTTCATGAAAAGAGAAAAATACGTGAAAAGTTTTGAATGAGCTGTTGGTGGCCTTAGATATCTCCCAAGTGTCGTGGTATGCTGATATAGTGAATCTATTGGTGAGTGGAGTGTTCGCATCATGAGCAACTACTCAACAATGAAATAAGTTGAAACATTATTCTAAGTTATATATCAGGCATGAATCATTCTTGTTTAAACAACGAGTCTATCAAGTTATGAGAGATGCATTTCGGAGAACAGGGTCAAGCAAGTGTTAGAGAGTTGTCATGTAAGTCTTTATGGAGGGCATCATGGAGGAGATTGCACGGCTCACAAGGTATTGAAATCAGGCTTCGTTTGTCCTTCTCTCTTCAAAGATTATGTAGCTTATGTGAAAGAATGTGATCAATGTCAAAGGTGGGGTACTATATCTATAAGACATGAGATGCAACTAAACAATAATCTTGAGATAGAAATATCTGAATTCATGGGTCCCTTCCCACAATCAGGTGGAAAGCAATACATTTTAGTGGAGGTTGATTAAGTGTCTTAATAGGTTGAGGTTGTATATCTTCCCATGAATGATTCAAAGGTGGTGATTAAATTCATAAAGAAGCATATTTTCACTCGTTTTGGTTCTCCAAGGGCGATCATAAGTGATGGAGGTAAGCACTTTATTAACCATTTAGTGAAAAACCTTCTGACTAAGTATGGTATACGTCATAAGGTAGCTACAGTGTATCACCCACAAACTAGTGACGAAGTTGAAGTGTCCAATTGAGAGGTGAAACAAATATTGCAGAAAATAGTGAATACTCAACTAAAAGATTTGCCCGAGAAAATGGATGATGCATTATGAGCTTATAGGAGAGCATATAAAACCACCATACAGACTTCTCCCTATCACATGGAGTTCAGAAAAGCATGTCCTCTTCTGGTAGAGTTAGGGCACCACTTATATTGGGCAATAAAGAAATTGAATGTTGACCCAGAGCTAGCCCATAGAAAAAAGAATAGGCCAATTGCATGAACTTGAAGATTTTAGGCTCCATTCTTATAAGAATTCTAAGCTATAAAAAGAGAACACCAACAAATGTAATCACAAGCACATAGTCCCTCGCGCTTTCACTTAGTACCAAAAGGTACTACTCTTCAGCTCTAGACATAGAATATTCCCCAGATAACTAAGGTCTAATTGGAGTGGGCCCTTCGAACTGGTGATGATGATGCAACATAGTGCGATAAAGCTAAAATTCAAGGGCAACAATATTCTTAGTTAACGAACAAAGGGTCAAACACAATTTTGGTAAGGATACGGATCCAGATCGAGAAGCTCTTAAAGATGGCCAAACGAATGTGCGGCCATGCAGGGCGCTGGCCAAGTGCATCATGCCAGGCTCAAAGCTTAGAGGCCCTTGCTAGACGCAGAGGGATCAGGCTGCGCCGGGCATGTGTTAAGGGCAGTCTTGGCAACTGGCCAGGTGCACCCTACAAGTGATACTTATCGTGACCAACGACACTAACCTACGGTTCGAGTGTCTACGATCGTCGATAGAATAGTAACCCAACTAAAGGTTGGGGTCGTGTCCCAAGGGAGTGGTTTTGAGAAGTGATAGAAAAATATAATTTAGCTCTAACTAGCCGTACCTAAAGACATTAACGATTAAAAATATAGTAAATTAAAGGAAGCGACACAAAAGTGTCAAATATTGATTGGGGGTTTTGTCACAAGTAGTAAAAACAGCAAAAATTAACAAGAAAATCAAGTATGGGAAATGTTCTTAGGGTGTGACCGCAAAACAAGTTGAGATAAATCGTTGGGTACATGCTTTAAATAGGAAATTCGCAAGATAATAGTGACTAGGCTAAGCTTTAGATGGAAATAAGTTCCCTCTTGGGAAACTTACCCCGTTTCAAATGGGTTCCTCTTGGACACCCATTTGCTGCATGAAAGGCAGCCTACGTCTTACCCCACTCACTCTCTCGAGTTGAGTGTTAGGATATGGGACTAGGGCTCACCCTCTCGGGCTTAACTGAAATGTCGACCCACTCCTTAAGCCATCAGTCTAGTTGTCTTGGTTTCGCGACCTCCCTCTTGGGCAAGCCGAAAACACATGGGTGGTTTTGTATTTGCAACTACAAACCCATTAAATTAAACCACAACCACTAGGTGAAATCACCATTAAAATACATCTAACCTATCA
>JAJOOR010008992.1:0-37823 GCA_036250505.1 Solanum acaule
AGTTAGGTTGAAATAAGATACATCTATTTTTTACATATAAATTTATCATACATTTAAGTACATTTATTTATTTTTACAATATGATAAAATACTACCATTAAATCTATTTTATAAGACATATATATGTCGTACCTTGTATTTTACTATTTTCTTAAACTAACTAACTTATTATTGATTTTTAAAGCAAATAAATAAACAAGTTTTCCTAATCATATTTTTCTAAATTGAGTTTGAGGACTATCTTCGGATAGGCTCTGAGGGGTGCTTAACACCTTCCCCTCGAGTAACCAAAACCCTTACTCAGAATCTCATTGGTTTCGCAAATCAAAACAGAGTTTACATTTACATATTTTAAAAAATGGTTTTCCTAATATTTTCCTTAAAATTTAGGTGGCGACTCTAAAACAAACAAAAGCAATTTTTCCAAAATCAGAGTATCAGCCACATTATGTTGTGAACTGTTTCGGCCTGTTCGAAATAGGGTGCGACACTTATCGTTCCGGGCTATAGGTTGACTTATCTACCGGTTGGTGTGGGTAGGCAGGGGCGGAGCCACCTTGTACGATGGGGGTTCATCTGAACCCCTATTGGCGGAAAATTATACTATTTATACATGGCTAAAATAATTTTATATGTATATATAGCAAATGTCGAACCCCCTTCGGCTACTTTATGTGTCTGTTTCTACAGATTTTGGACCCCCTTATTGAAAATCCTGGCTCCGCCTCTATTGGTAGGTGCTATCATAACTCTAGTTTTCGGTGGCTATATGTAGGAAGAAAAATAATCCTAATAAACAATTAAAATAATATCTAAACCAATCATGAAAAGGGAGGCTTCTTTATTTTCTTTATCTTGTTTGATTCTGTCTGTGAAAGGAAGATAATTGATATTGGGAGTTGTTGGGAATAAAAATGATTTTCAAGAGCAATTGGAAGATACCCTTCATGTTTCCAAGAAGTTAAAAATTAATTTCTTCCAATAATTATTCGTTAATTATGATCAGTTCCCAGAAATGATAGAAGTTAATTATTTAAATGCCACCTGGCAAAAAGAATAACTAAATGTTGCATGAACGAAGACTATACATTTTCTTTTTATCTTATGTCAAACATGAAAGACAATTAAGGAATGTTAACTATAAGAAATTGTTTATAATTTAATTCTGAATTTGTTTAACTGACTGAGACTCTATAAACAGTTAGTTTTGTAGGCCAAAATGCCCTTGTTGTTCCACCAAAAAAATATCTCTTTTGAAGTGCCCCCACAAGTGCTGTCAAATTCATTAATTTTCTCAAAATCCTGCTATAAGACAAAAGCAAGTAAGATTATTGGAGCTCCAATTTCACATTAAATGTAGAAAAAGGGGAAGATTAAAAAAGAATGTAATATGAAAAAATAAATTGGATACATTGACAATGTAAAAAGATATACACATTATCATTGTCATTTTACCTATAATTACAGGTTACTTATAACAATTTGCAGGTTACCAAACTATGGTTGTTATAGAAAGCCATAACTTGCAATTTACATGATAATGAAAGGAACTCTTTGCACTGTAGGTATATAGAATATAAAATTAACAAATTGAATAAAGCTAAAGAGAGAAGTGTTGAAAACACCCCTGAACTTGGAATAAATTATTAGTTTCGTCTCCAAACTATTGACAGTCTTTAAAACATCTTTCTACTTGACTAACTAAACCTAGATACACTCTCGATCTGACACATGACATAACAAATGGTTTCAAGCTCTTGTATGAGCATGAGACTCTTAATAAAAAAACCTAGAGAATTATTGAAAACACATTTAAATTTGACAAAAATTTAGAGGTGTATTTCACTCATGTTGTAAGATGGAAGGTGTAATTAAGTTCAGTTAGTAAAGTAAATGACTATTTTTAAGACTGTCAATAGTCCAAGATGAAACTAATAATTTGCACGAAATTTAGGGGTGTTTTCAGTACTTAGGTCTAAAGCTAAAAATCAAATCATGATGTTGTGAAAATGACCTTGAGATTAGTACTAGTAATATTAAGGCTCCTCCCTCCTATTTATTTGATTCCTACTCTAATTATCATCATTAACATCTCCCTCTAATTAAAATCCATTTGCACATTTGGTGAAAAAACTTTGCTTTCTTTTTTGACCTTTTGTTTTGCCAGCATTGCAGTTGCACATGGGGAGACCTTGCTGTTACAAGCAGAAGCTGAGGAAAGGCCTTTGGTCTCCTGAGGAAGATGAGAAACTTATAAATCATATAACCAAATATGGTCATGGTTGTTGGAGTTCAGTCCCTAAACTAGCAGGTACACTACTACTTTCTCTGTTTTCATCAATAATGCATCACATAAAAAACACTAGTTTTCGTTTTCGTTTTCATATACAGCTCTTCAGAGGTGTGGAAAGAGCTGCAGGCTTAGGTGGATTAACTACTTGAGACCTGACCTCAAAAGAGGAACATTCTCACAACAGGAAGAGAATTTGATCATTCAACTTCATTCACTTTTAGGGAACAAGTAAATAAATATTCTTCATTCTTTTACCCTTTTAGACTATTCATGAATGTAACGGGTCTTTTTTCGCGTTGCTTAGGTGGTCTCAGATTGCTTCTAGATTACCTGGAAGAACCGACAATGAAATCAAGAATTTATGGAACTCTTCTATTAAGAAGAAACTAAGGCAAAAAGGGATTGATCCAAACACTCATAATAAGCTTCTATCTGTAGTTGAGAATGAAGAGAAGGTGTCAGCAATCAGTATGAATATTGAGAAAGCCTCTGAAGGCTCAAGTGAACTGAATTTTATTGAATCACATGAGAATTCCAACTACGGAATTCAAACAGATAAATCAAAGTCATCTTTAGTGACAATGACTATGGACCGCTATCCCAGTAATACCACTACTTCTGCAGCGCCACTAACACACGAATTCTTTCTTGAAAGGTTTGTTACCACACACGAAACCTCCACCGCTAGCTGCAATAAGCCTCTTGAGTTGGCAAGTTACCTCTCCTTTCGGCAGTTGAATTATGGCTCAAACATTGGTTTGTCCATGAATTCAAATACCAATAATCTCCTTTTCAACTCCAAGAATTCAGAAATGTTTACTCATCAGTTCAATTCCACCATCACAAATGATAATATTCTGACATCTCCAATAGCAGCAGTAGCAAGTAATGATTCAATGCACAATGGAAACAGTACTAGTATTGAATTGCAAAGAAACTCTTCTTTCTTCGATAGCAATGCCTTCTCCTGGGGAACTGCAGATTATGATAAATCAGAAAAAGAAGCCAATATTCATCCCTCAGTAACTGATCCTGAAGACATCAAATGGTTCGAATATCTCCATACACAGCTTTTACCAGGCAATGCAATCACCAATAATCAAATTACTCAAGATTTATACAGTGAAAAATCAAGTATACAATTCACTACACAAGGTTCATTGAGTACATGGCTACAGAACCAACAGCAACAACCTTCTTTACAAACTGCAAACATATATAATAAGCACTCTCAGAGAATTCCAGATGCCTTTGGACAGTTTTCATAGCCTATTTTTCATCAGCAGAGATGCTGATACCAAACCGGTGTGTGTTGTATAGTTTTATTCTTAATCTGTTCGGAAACTTTCTTCTTTTGTAAAACAATGAGAATATTAAAAACTTGTCTTCTTTTTGTGTATGCTTTGAATAGAATGGATAATACATTATTTCTCTTTTAATAGTATTTTTTTTTGTCAATTTGTATATATTTGGTTTACAGGTTGTAATTCTGTCCATTAAGTGTTAATTCGAAATGCTTTACTATTCAATCTTAAAGAATCAGTTAGAAGATTGTGACTATCTGTAAAATAGTCTAGATCCTTTTAAGTTTTCACAAACTCTTTCATTGATTTTAACCTTTGTACAGGACACATCTCTATCATAATTGGCCTTTTTCCTAATTGTTCAATTGATGAAAAGCACATAATTCCTTAAATGGTTGTCTATCCTTGTCTCCTGCTGATGGAGATAGTTTTAACTTTTGACAGTCTTTAAGTCATTTCCACTCCCTATAGGGACTAAACTATATATGTTATAGCTGTTTCTTTTAGACTATGTTATGTACATCTTTCACATACCTCAAGCGGATCTTTCAAAGTATTTGGCATACCATACTTGCGCGAACCTGTATCTGATACGTATCCATAACAAAATCCGTATATAACATAAGTTCATAATTAGGTTCATTAACAATAAGTACTTGGAAGCATGGACTACATGCAAATATAGCACTTTCCATCACAATAAAAGGGATCAACAACCCCACACTAAAAAGGACACCTACTAGTCAAGATTGAAGGAAGATAATTTCCAATTAAAGCCACCAAATTGATGCAATCTGTGGATACAAATGCTATTTTCTCTATCAGAATTGGGCCAAAATCATGTGAAAGTTAGCCATATCAGTCTATCATATTCAAGATCATTATCACTATAAAAGGTCCACAACTATGTTTTCTGAGGAGGACTGGCCAGGAACCCCCTAAACACTTTTACTTTCTTCTTCCAGGTAAAAATTAATTCTACCTTTTAAAATGAAATTTGTGCCTTGTAACTAATAAGGTAGGAAGAATAACTTGAATAACTTGTCTTATTACTCAACGAATACAATGGTATAAATACATAAGGAGACTAAGTTAACTATGGTAACTAGATAGCCAAATCCCTATAAATCAGCTATGCTAATATATACACAATCACTAATATATACACAATCATATACAAATCTGTAGTGATGCTGTAACACTCCCCATCAAGCTGGAGAATAGATATTGACCATGCCCAGCCTGTTACAAAGATAATCAACTCGAGTTCCACTCAATGCTTTTGTGAACAAATCAACTAGTTGCTCTCCTGTCTTCACGTAGCCAGTGGAAATCAGATTTTCCAGAATCTTCTCACGAATAAAATGACAATCAACCTCAATATGTTTAGTTCTTTCATGATACACTGGATTTGAGGCAATATGAAGAGCAACTTGATTATCACACCAGATTTTTGCTGGTTTATGTTGCTTTAGACCAATTTTCGTTAAAACATGATGTATCCACATAATCTCACACGTAGACTGTGACATAGCTCTATACTCAGATTCGGCACTAGATCGAGATACAACACTTTGCTTCTTACTCCTCATGAAACTAGGTTCCCTCCAACAAAGATACAATAACCTGTTGTCGATCTTCTATCAATCTTGGATCCGACATAGTCAGCATCTGCAAAGCACTCAATACGAGTATGACTCTGATTGCTATACAATATACCAAATCTAGGAGCACCTTTTAAGTAACATAGAATTTGTTCCAAAGCTTCCCAATGTTTGGTCGTAGGCACTGGCTAACAACACTTACGGCAAAAACAATATATGTACGAGTCACAGTAAGATAGTTTAACTTCCCAACTAACCTTCTGTATTTTTCTAAATCATAAAAAGGATCACCATCATCTTCCAAAAGATTCACATTGGGAACCAATGGAGTACTACAATGTTTTGCTGCCAATTTTCCTGTGTCTCTAAGTAGGTCAAGAATATACTTTCTCTGAGACAAAAAATTCCCTTCTTGCTTCTATTTACTTCTACTCCCAAAAAGTACTTCAACTGCCTAAATCCTTTGTATGAAACCTAGTATGTAGGAAAGACTTGAGGGAAGAGATCTCCACATAATCACTTCCTGTAATGACAATGTCATCAACATATACAACAAGGAGAATAGTGCCAGTTGTTGATTATCGGTAGAAGACAGAGTGATCACATTTGCTCATTATTAACCTAAAATCCTGAACTACCTCATTGAACTTACCAAACCAAGCCCGAGGACTTTGCTTCAAGCCATACAAAGACTTCTTCAAATGACAGACTTTCTCATACTCCCCCTGAGCAACAAAACCTAGTGGTTGCTCCATATACACTTCCTCTTGAAGATCACCATGTAGAAACGCATTCTTGATATCCAATTGATGCAAAGGCCAATTCTCAAAAGCAGCTAGAGAAATGAACAAGCGAACAGAAGTGAGTTTGGCAACCGGGGAGAATGTGTCAGAATAATCTACTCCATATGTCTGAGCATACCCTTTAGCCACAAGTCTAGCCTTGAGTCTTGCTATGGAACCATATGGATTAACTTTAATTGTGAAGACCCACTTACATCCCACTGGTTTCTTTACCTTAGGTATATCCACCAAATCCCACGTGCGGTTCTCCTCTAAGACATGTATTTCATCAAGCATTGCATTAGACCATCCGGGATGATTCAAAGCCTCCTTCACTGTTTTGGGTACAGAGATGGAGTCTATAGAAGCAATCAAAGATCTAGAAGTAGAGGATAAGCGATCATAGAAAACAAAATTAGTAATGGAATATGTAGATTTGTAGGCACTGTACCTTTGCGAAGGGCAATAGGGAGATCAAGGTTTTCTGGAGGAGCAGACAGATGAGGGTCAGATGATGACGAAATTGGTGCATGACAAGAATCATTGGTCTCTCGCCTCCTAGAGTAAACTTGAACAATTGGTGGTCTTGCTAGTGCAGATGGGGAAGGCACGGAAGGTACAATGGGTGAGTGATGATCCATAGAAGAATTGGGAGTTGGAGAAACAAAATCTGATTGTTCTGTCGAAACACTGGTGACTTGATACACTAACCACTCATCTTTCTCCTCTTGGCTTGTAGAACTGGGAGGTGCATAAAAGAATGGTGTAGTCTCTAAAAATACCACATCACTTGACACAAGATATTTCCCAAGTTGAGTAGAATAACATAGATACCCTTTTTGAAGGCGAGAATAGCCTAGAAAAACACACTTCAATGCCTTGGGATATAACTTGGTAATAAATAGTCGAACATCTCGAACATAGCATGTGCTTCCAAATATCTTGGGTTCAACATGAAATAGTGACTTGTTTGGAAAAAGAACAGTGTAAGGCCTGTTACCAACAAGCACAATAGATGTCATGCGATTAATAAAAAAACAAGTCGTGGAGACCGCATCTGCCCAAAACTATTTAGGAACCTTCATTTGGAACAAAAGTGTCCGAGCTGTCTCAAGTAGATGCCTATTCTTCCTCTCAGCAACTCCATTTTGAGGGGGTGTATCAACACATGAAGACTGGTGGAGAATACCACGTTTTCTCATGTATGTGTGAAACAGTTCTAACATATATTCTTTGGCATTGTCACTTCTTAAAATATGTACCGAAGCATTGAACTGAGTCTTAACTTCAGCATAGAAGGCACAAAAATGAGTAAACACTTCAGAACGACTCTTCATAAAATAAATCCAAGTCATCCGTGAGAAATCATCCACAAAAGTGACAAAATACTTATGCCCAGTTTTGGAAACAACAGGACACGGTCCCCAAACATCAGAATGAACTAACTCAAAAGCCGACTCAGCCCACTTGTTAACACTTGGACTTAATGAGCTGCGATGATGTTTTGCAATCGACATGATTCACATTCCAATAAAGGAATATTATGGAACTGAGGACAGAACTTCTTTAACAGAGGTAGAGAAGGATGTCCCAATCGATAATGTGCTTCAAATGGAGACACAACACTAGAGCATGCAACAAACCGAGGCTCCCATTCATCAAGGATGTACTACATGTCCTTTACCAATAACCTGATTTATCTTAAGATCACGAAACAAAAAATGATCGGGAAAGAACGAAATATAACAATTAAGATCTCTAGTAACTTTGCTTACAGAAATCAAATTAAAAGCCAACTTTGGTATACTAAGTACAAACGACAGGGTAATAGAGGAGGTTGGTTTAATAGTCCCATATCCAATACAATCACAAGTTGATCCATCAGCTACAGTAACTTGAGATGGTGCTTTGTGTGATTGAAAGCTAGAAAAATTATTAGAATTACCTGTCATGTGATTTGTGGCACCTGAATCAATGACCCATTTATTTGAAGAGGTCATAAGACATGTTTTAGTTGACTCAGTAAAAACATTAACTGAAGTGGATTCCTTCAATGATTTCTGATATTGAGAGAATTCAGAAAATTCTTCAGCGGAAACCAAAATCATTTTATCAGATATTGAACTAGCAGCAGTCATTTCCCTAACTCACAATATCAAAATAAATTGATGGAAAATTGTCCAAAGCTGGAATTATCCAAACCAAGTCTCTGTTGGACAGAAATAAAACTCCAATCCAGTGAATCACTCAAAATAAATCAAAGAATCAAGCAAATCTGAATCCAGTCAAACAAACTCATAGAACTAACAAAAACCCAACAAGTCTCAAAATGTAACGAAGGAAGAAGACCTAAACAAGTCACAATTTGATCTGAACAGGGAGTTCACCAAGGATAGTTTCTAACACAGGTAGCCTCCTAAATAATACTTCAGAAACATAGAAACAGAACAACATATAAGAAACTCAAACCTGACCAACAAAGTAGCAACAAAATCTGGTCTCAAAATAAATTTTCCCTTCGTCAAACGTGGTTATATGATCTGAAACCACCACAAAACAACCAAAACATATCAAGGCAACCCAATACGGGCGAATCATAAGCTTGTCTCTGATACCATGTAACTAATAAGGTAGGAAGAATAGCTTGAATAACTTGTCTTATTACTTAACGAATACAATGGTATAAATACATAAGGTGACTAAGTTAACTATGGTAACTAGATAGCCAAATCCCTATAAATCAGTTATGCTAATATATACACAATCACTAATATATACACAATCATATACAAATCTGTAGTGATTCTGTAACACGCCTAACTTAACTTGAACAGTTAGCTCATAAGGTGAAGATTGAGACAAGCCTACAACAATAATAGTTATTACTACTAGTATGCCTCAGGAGAAAATCACTTTGTATATGATGACTTAGTAGTGATTCTGATACATTGCTCACCCTCACTGTTTAATCTACTATCTACTCTTCCGGCGAATACATCGCTCGCCCCTCGTTGTTTCTCTCTCTAATAAAGTCTATATTGTACGGGTAAAACTTTGTTTCAATAGGTAAAAACATCAGTCTAGTTGGAGTTGTGTTTCTTGGTCCTAGATGAAAAATGAAAGAGTTTTGATTGAACCTAATCCACTCGCCTTTAACCCCTATTTCACAAATATAACTTCATTTGCACTCACATGTTTTTTTCTTCTGAAATGTAGTTTGGAGTCGTGTATGGAAATATACATTGTTGATATTATTTACATCTATTGCTTCTAATATTTGCTAGGTCACCAGTTCTTGTTGTGGAGTAGTTAGTACACCTTCATCTATAACCAGATGTCTCGGGTTCGAGTTCACTTGGGTATTGTAGGAGTGTAACAATGACTAAGAAAGAAAAGAAAGGATAACAGGGTTAAGTTGCTGTTTTTTATTGAAATAATGACTATCATATAAATACATGAATTCATAACTTAAAAAGCTAAAGAAAAAGAGTAAAATAAGGTAACATGATCTCCAATAACTAAATCCTAAAATATTGCAACTGACTAATCAGATTCTGCCTAATACTGTAACCTAATATATCTGAACGTAATCCTACTTTTAAGGTGTATATTGATACAATAGAAAGTGGAACTAATCTCCAGGTTTTGAGGCACTGATTTAACATTTCAATCACACCTCATCCAATTCTAGGTGTTCAACGATCGTAAATCAGTATAAAACCCAACTAAATGAGTTGGGGTCGAATCCCACAGGGAGCGGTACGTGTTTCAGATTCAATTAGAAAGAATGAATGTAGTCTAATCACCCATAGGAATAGAAATTATCGATTAAAGACATAGTCAAGTAAAGAGGTGACACGAATGTCAGATGGGGGGTTTTGGTTTTAGTTATCAACTAAAATCAGTCACAAACACTAGGAATTAACAATAATGAGAAGGATTCTTGGGATGTGATTGATTATAGGCAAATATTGACATAAGGGTAATTGCAACTATTAGTAAATAGCTAGATATTAGTGAGTAGGTTAGGCTATAAGGGAGGTATTTTTCTCTCGAACAATTACCCCTAATCAAGTGATTTCTCTAGAACATCAACAAGCATGTAAATTAAGAGCAGCCCACACATTAATCCATTCACTCATTCGAGCTAAATGTGTGGGATTGGGTTTAGGATTTACTCTCTCGAGCTAAACCCAGATCAACCCAATACCCACAAACCATCAATCAAAAACTTTAGTTCTAAAACCTGTCTCTCGAGCAAGCCAAGAACATAAAGGTAGAACTGCATTTGCAACTACAATTCTTAAATTAAACCACAATTAATGATTAAACACACTTTTAAATAACATTTAAACTCACAATTAGCAATACCCATAAACTAAATCAGCCCATAATCACATGATCACACCCTAAGAATTGGGGTTTTAGCTAGACATTATAAAAAGGTAAAAACAGTTACCAAATTGATTATCCATCAACTGGGTAAGAGTGATTTCGTCTTTACAATGCTCCAATTTGATGAATCTCAAAGACCCACTTCCAATTTCTCAAAAGTGAATTTCTTCAATCCTTCAAAGCTAAAGAAAACTCTAGAGAAAACTGTCTAAAAATGTCTTAAGATTACTTGATACTATCAAAAGATACTAAACTAAATGTTCAAAAACGTATTAATAGTCACTGAAAATAAGCTACGAAAGCCCATTTGGCGAAGTAAGTCAGGCTCGCCGAACCACTCGGTGAGCCGCCCTTTGGTCTCTTCCATCGCCCTTTTGCCTTGGCATTCAGCATCCTCAAGGTCTGTAACTTTGGACGATCTATCTTGGCTTCGCGGAATCACTCGGCGATCCGCCAACTGCTTTTTTTTGTCAATGACTTGGTTATTTCCTTCAGAGCTTGGCACACTAGAACTTTATGCGGTATGATGAGCCACTTGGTGACACGCCAAGTGCTCTTGGCGATCCTCCGGATCGCCTATCTTCATTTCTTCAGCTTGTTTTGTTCATTTTTGCCTGTTAGTGTCCTTGCTTTGTTCCGCAATCCATATTCCTGAAAATCAAGGATTTAACATCAGTTATTGGCACAAATTAAGCATTTGAGGACACTAAATCTGTCTAAACAAAGCCCTAAATGAGTCTAAATCTCGGACTCATCAACACCCCTAACTTAAACTTTTGCTTGTTCGCAAGTAAAACTCAAGTTCAACAGTTCAAAAAGGATGTCTCAAACAGTGCTACAAAAGACTCAATCATGAATGCACACAACAAAACTCAACTTACTCATGCAAAGATCAATTGTGCACTCAAAGATTCAAGTTGTGACTTACCATTATCAAAGATGCTCAAGTTCACAATACTTGCTTCAAATGCAAGTTCAAGCTCAACAAATGTACTTAAATGCCCTCACAACAAAGATGATTTCATATTCACACATAATTCTTCAACAATTTATAGTTTCGGAATCACATACGACTTTCACACTCACAAAGATGAACATATGCATGACTTCACCCAAAGGTTTGCCCTTATTTTCCAATCAAAACTCGTTTTAGCTCACTCAGGATCACAAAGGTCTTTCAAGGCTTGTAACGGGGCTGAGTATAAAGGTATGGCCATTTAGGCTCAGTAGCTGCTACCCTGATGAAATGTGGTCTGAACATCACTTTCTTCCTTTTCTTCAACATTTTAATCATGCTCAAAATTCACCCCATTATTCACATTCACATTCACATGGACTACCGGATACCCCCATTTCTTTTTGCAATTTTCACAACTTTTTCATTCTTCTTCTTTTGCTTTCTTTATCTATTTTTTCATATGGAGGGGTTCCATATTTTTCAAAACCATGGATCAAAGGGGACTTTTTCACACTTCTTGATTTACCTTGTCTTTTCACCACACCCCAACTTAGGCTTTTGGCCTAAGTTGTCTATTCAAACAAACCACACTTCATGAGAGTTATGGGTGAATGGATAAAAAGGGTTCATAATTGCTCAAGTTTCTTCCAAGAAAAGGATAAGGCTTAAAGGAGGGTTCAAGCAAGGTTCACATGCCTCACAAGGTTGTCCACAAAAGAGGTATATATATTGTAAACTTGTTTCACTCTTCAAAATTGTTGCCTAAGATCATTTCAAGAGCTTGCATCACTTAGTCAACCGGACCAACGGGGCAAATTCTAGGTGTCATCACACAAGGTTCAAAGTAAGCTCATCAAACAAGGCATTGGCACCAATATCAAACGAGACTCAACACTTTCGCTAGTGTGCAATGCTCATCACAAGAGACTCATTCAATAATTGGCTAGTCATAACAAGATGCAAAAAGTTCACACATTGTCTATGCAACTTCATTTGGCCTCATCGTAGCCACATATTCATTTTTGTTTGATTAAGAGTACTATTCAAGTCATCGGTATTAATCATAATTGATACTCAAATTTGCACAAGAACAACCATAATCAAACACACAAAAGGTGGCAAAATTTTCAGAATTGGTTGGAAACCATTTTCATTCAAAAACAAGGAGCTACAAGCTCAAACATCCACAAGATAGAATCAAAACACAATTAAATCACAAAACCCAATATATATACAAAATATAGTCACAAGAGGTAGGTATGGAAATACCTCACCCCACCCACAAAAGAAAAGCAGTTGTCCTCAAATGCAACAAAACTAACCAAAATCAATAAAAGCAACATAGAGGGAGGTAAAGAAAGATCTTGTCTATACAGTCGCTCCATCTGTTGGGGCATCAATGCCCGGGATCACACTCTGGTCTTGGGCATCCGTGCCCAGTGTAATAGAAACACTGGCTCCACTAGAGCCTGCCATGGACGTCTATGTCAGCGATGTCTGAATGACTGACTGTACAATCGTCTCCTCTAAATCAGGCAGGTCCTCATAGATGGTCACCTCCTGAGCATCAAGCTACTCATCATCTATCTCTGCCTCTGACTCATGAGCTGCCACATCATCCATAGGCACATATTCGGTGGTAACCGGAGGCATCTCAGAACTGGTTGGGACATCCTGAGCCTCAGCTGACTCAAAAAGAGAAGTGAAGTCTGTGGACTTCAGATAGTCCACATCCTTCCTCAAATCTGAAACCTTGGCTTTTAAAGTCGTCACCTCAAAAGTAACCCCATGTCGACTCTCACAAGTCTCTACTCTCGTTGTGAGAGAATCAATAGATATCTAGAGGGGTGTCAATGCAGCTAAGATGGCTCACTCAATCATCCAAGGCACTTCGGCCTCTAGTGGGGTAGCCTGCACATCGGCAGAATGGGCTAGGTGCCCCCATCTTGAGGAGCATGGCCTGAGTGATCCTTGTAGGCTGGGAAGTAGAGGAATTGGAGGCGTGGGAATGAGTGGTAATGGTTGTACCTGAAGGCCCAGAGGCCGGAGTAGGCAAAGATTCCTCTACAAGTATGGACTCAACATCAACCTTCAGGGATGCATCCACCGGAGCTGCTCTCCTCTTATTTGCTCATCCCGTGTATACTCGGCCTCTATGCGCCGGATGTCTATGGAGGATGTAGGTGTGACCTCAATGTGTCTCTTCTCATCACGAGGAACTCCAGCCCGCCGACATAGCTCTGTAATAAGTACGAGGAATGGAAGGGATGTCTGGCGCTGCTTGGCCCTTCTGGTAATCTCTTGCTCTATGATTTGCCCCAAGTCAATGCTCTTTCGGGCTATGATTGATCCGAGACATGCCTCATTTGGGTGGCGGAGGATGGACTCATTCTATGAAGGCATGATGGAGCTTCTAATGAACCCGAACCAATACCGAGCGGCGATGTTCAAGTCCTTCTTCTCAATCGGAGCTCCTTCCTCAATCCACCTCAGGGTGGTGTCAGAAATGAGAGGAGCAAGCCAGCCCTTTAGGTCATCCAAGGGTGTCACATTGGTAGCCAAACTCTGGTAGTAAAAAACTGACCCTCTATCAAATACTACATTGATATAATTACCGTTGCAACTCACTTCTTTCCCCCGAACCATGACAGACTCTATCGGTCGGAAGGCCCTGGCCTTCTTCTTTCCCTTTGGTACCAAGTCAAGGTATGTTGTGTAAAACTCCCAGACCCATGTAGGAATATAGGGGCCACGGGGCCTGTTAAACTGCTAAAACCTGTGGAACCGGAGAGTGTCCCACACATTGGAGTACTTGTCCATTACACCATCCGTGGACAATCTCTTTTCCTCGAGAATGGTCTTTAGTCCCTCGGCATTTAGCATGTTGATTAGCCGGGGAGGAAGACCCTGAATTGGTGGTGCTGGAACCACCGTCTGTGCCGGAGCTAGCACTGTGTCATCAGCAAGAGGGGTAGACTCCGGGATCTTAGATGGATTTTGACGATCTCGGGGTCGGATCTCAGTTCGCCTGGTCTGTAGTGGCTGGTCATCCTAAGGCTCGGAGAATGAGGCTTGAAATGGAAAAAGTCCTTATCACTGCCGGAGTTGTGCTCCGGTCTATCAAATACGGGCGCTTTGCCCTTTCCCTTGCCTCCCTTTGGAGGTGCTTGTTTTTCCTTTTTGGAAGAAGCAACTGCTCCCTCATTAATGACAATGCCCCATGCTCGTTTGCAGGGTGGCATACCACTCTCGTCCTAGTTAGTCTTAGCCAGATCTGCAAAACACATCAAAAAATGTTAGAAACAATTCAAGAAAAATGCAGAATATAGGTTGTAGAAAAACTCGCCGAACCAATCAGCAAGTCGTCGAGTCACTTTTGAGAGCCAAATCGGGCTCGCCGAAAGAACTGGCTTGAAAATTTCCCAGAAAAATGGCTGGTCGGCGAAGTACAGGGCCCTTCGGTGATTCACCGATACCACTCGGCGAGCTCAGACTAGCCCGCCAAAAGTTACAGTGTGTTTTAGGGGTTAGGGTCGCACAAAGGGTGATCAAGGGAGACTTTCAGTGAGTCACCGAGTGAACTCGGTGAGCTCAGGCTTCCTGCCGAAAGTTACAGACTCTAATCTAGCCAAAAAACGAAATTAAGGGCGATGACAGGGGACGTTAGCGAACCGCCGAACGGTTCGGTGAGCTCGACCCAGCTTGCCAAATTGCCCAACGTACCAGATTTCAACCACGTTTCCCAAATTCAAGCCCGCAGCCCCCGAAAACAAAATCAAACAACACACTTATGCAATTAATCCCAGACCCATTTGATCCATGCCACCAGGGTACTCAGACTTCCCACGGTTTGGCCAAAATTGTCCATTTGACGACTTTTGCCCTTAAGAATGATGTCAAATGCTCCATCATTGAGAAAAGTACGTCATTTAGCACAATTGGGGTTACTCAGACTTCACCTAACTAGACCCAACAACAATTTAATGCAACCCAACAAATTATGATCAATTTTAAAGCACGAAACTCGGGAAATCAACAATTTAGGCAATTAAGCACAATTACAAAACTACGATAGGCAAACTAGCACAACATTACAATTTCAGTACAGGCCCAGCACACAACAACAAGATTCAAACAAGTGCATTCAAAATCAACCGCTATTCAAGAGTTCGAGGTTCGAAAAACCAACCTTTTAGCCGAAATAGGAATTTAAAATGCTAGGCGGCAATGAAATCCAACTCTGAGCACGAGATCAAAAGCAAAAACAAGTACAATAACAAAAAATATGGAAAATATAAAGTGCGGGTGTGAATGTACGGGGCTAAATATGAGGGAATATAAAAGATTTTGGAATTTTAAACCTTTGGCCTTTTAAAACCTTTCAGCTCGCGGCCCATTCGATGGTATTAGTCATCCTCACCGAACCACTCGGCGATGCGCCGAGTGGTAACTTACCTCACTTAGTTTTACAGGACCTCCAGTTGATTTGGGGGTCCGAACGGCGGACAAAGTTAGGCTCGCTGACTCGTCTATGGGCCCGCCGAGTTTTACAGAATCTCACTTGTGATTTTTGTGAGTCCAACGGCGGTCCAAGCCGGGCTCGCCGACCTCTTCGGTGAGTCACCGACTAGTCTCTTGGCTCACCAACTTGCATTTTTCAAACACATTCCACAATTTAACCTGCACAATCAACACCTGTTATTCCAAAAACAAACACAAAGCATTAAAAACTTGGGTTGCCTCCCAAGAAGCACCTTAGTTAACGTCGTGGCACGATGCAAGTATCTATTTAAGATTCATTCTTGGAGTTTGCCATAGTAACACTGGGCAACTCCACTTTGTGTCTTGGGTTGAGAGGGTATGAAATCTGACCCAGTTGGGTCTCCAGTTGCATAATCAAGATGGAATGAGAGGTCACCATCCGATTGAGGGTTGAGACATTCTCTTTTATCTCTTTTAATACTCTGTCGTATCCTTCAAATTTGTTGAGAATATGTAAGAGTATATCTTCTATTTGACCACCCTCATTATCCTTAGGCTTTTGGCGCTCATGGGGGGAATGTACCTATGTTCTTTCCCCCCCCCCCCTCTATTCCAACCTTGGTTACTACCTAGTCCTAAGTGGTTTGCACATTGACTTCCTCTTTGAGTTGCTAGGAAGTCTACTTTGTTTTGTGCAGCACTTCAAATTCCTCGACATTTTTGGCCAAAATATCTAGCTGGGACATTATTTTGGCCAAGTTCTGGTCTCTATCTGGATCCTTGTTGATCTTGGTCATGCGATCGAGGAGTAGGGATGTTGTTGCATATGATTGCCGCACTATACGACCCGGAGAAAATTGATCAGCCAATCCTCTGTTCATAGAATCAAGACCCCTATAGAAACATTCCAACAACATTTTATATGGGATTCCATGAGTTGGGCACTGCAACAATAGTTTCTTAAACCTAAGCCACATCTCATGGATTGGCTCACCCTCCAAGCGCTTGAAATCTTCGAAGGAGGGTGGCCCACTTGGCTACCATTACTTTCGTTGACACTCATTTCCTCCTCTGTTTTAACAAGCAACACAAAAATCTAAACTAAAAATAAGTTGATTCAACTATGACTAACAAGAATACAATTCAACTTAACCAAAAGAATTTCAAACAACACCACTCCTCGGCAGCGGCGCCATTTTGATTTAACATTTCAAGCACACCTCATCCAATTCTAGGTGTTCAACAATTGTAAATCAGTATAAAACCCAACTAAATGGGTTGTCGAATCCCACAGGGAGCAGTATGTGTTTCAGATTCAATTAGAAAGTATGAATGTAGTCTATTCACCCATAGGAATAGAAATTATCGATTAAAGACATAATCAAGTAAAGGGGTAACACGAATGTCAGATGGGGTGTTTTTGTTTTAGTTATCAACTAAAATCAGTCACAAACACTAGGAATTAACAATAATGAGACGGATTCTTGGGATGTGATCGATTATAGGAAATTATAGACATATGGGTAATTGCAACTATTAGTAAATAGCTAGATATTAGTGAGTACGTTAGGTTATAAGGGAGGTAATTTTCTCTCGAACAATTACCCCGAATCAAGTGATTTCTCTCAAACATCAACAAGCATGCAAATTAAGAGCAGCCCACACTTTAATCCATTCACTCTTTCGAGCTAAATGTGTGGGATTGGGTTAAGGATTTACTCTCTCGAGCTAAACCCAGATCAACCCAATACCCACAAACCATCAATCAAAAACCTTAGTTCTAAAACCTCTCTCTCTTGCAATCCAAGAACACAAAAGTAGAACTGTATTTGCAACTACAATTCTTAAATTAAACCATAATTAATGATTAAACTCACTTTGAAATAACATTTAAACTAACAATTAGCAATACCCATAATCACATGATCACACCCCAAGAATTGGGGTTTTAGCTAGACATTATAAAAAGCTAAAAATAGTTACCAAATTGATTATCCATCAACTGGGTAAGAGTGATTTCGTCTTTACAATACTCCAATTTGATGAATCTCAAAGACCCACTTCCAATTTCTCAAAAGTGAATTTCTTCAATCCTTCAAAGCTAAAGAAAACTCTAGATAAAACTGTCTAATGATGTCTTAAGATTACTTGATACTATCAAAAGATACTAAACTAAATGTTCAAAATGTATTTATAGTCACCGAAAATAAGCTACGAAAGCCCATTTGATGAAGTAAGTCGGGAGCCGCCCTTTGGTCTCTTCCATCGCCCTTTCGCCTTGGCATTCAGCATCCTCAAGGTCTGTAACTTTAGGAGATTGTCTTAGCTTTGCGGAATCACTCAGCAATCCGCCGACTGCTCCTTCTCGTCAATGACTTGGTTCTTTCCTTCAGAGCTTGGAACACTGGAACTTTAGGCGGTCTGATAAGCCACTCGGCGATATGCCGAGTGCTCTTAGCGATCCTCAGGCTCGCCCATCTTCATTTCTTCAGCCTGTTTTGTTCCTTTTTGCCTGTTAGTGTCCTTGCTTTGTTCCTCAATTCATATTCCTGAAAATCAAGCATTTAACATCAGTTATTGGCACAAATTAAGCATTTGAGGACACTAAATCTATCTAAACGAAGCTCTAAATGAGTCCAAATCTCAGACTCATCAGGCACCACTTTCAACACTCCTCCTTGATTCAAAAGCAACAATCCCAAGTTTTTTTCTGAGAAATTCAAATCTTTATCTAAGTAGGGCCTTAGTTAAAATATCAGCAGTCTGAAAATCAGTTTTGCATTGCACCAAGTCTATGTCTCCATTCTTTTGCACCTCCCTCAAGAAATAAAGCTTGATCTAGAAATGTTTTGTCTTTCCATGTAAAATGGGATTATTTGCAATTGAAATTGCAGTTTGATTATCAACAAAGATTTCAATGCTCTTCTTTTGCTCCATGTACAAATCTGTCAGTAGCTTCTGAATCCAAAGGGCTTGATTCACAGTTGATGCAGCTGCAATGTACTCTGCTTCAACTGTAGATTGAGCCACAATATCTTGCTTCTTTGAGCACCAAGAGAACATTCTAGAACCAAAACTAAAATAGTAACCTGAGGTGCTTCTCATATCATCTGAGCTACCAGCCCAATCACTATAAGAAAATCCAAGAAGTTGAAAGTATGATGGTTTTTTAAACATTTTTCCAAAATTCGGAGTACCTTTAACATATCTAATCACACGTTTAGCTGCTTGAAAATGAATTTCACTAGCACAATGCATATACCTTGAAAGTAAACTCACAGCATTAAGAATATCTTGTCTCGTTGCAGTCAAGTACATTAGGCAACCTATTAGGCTCCTATAAAGTCCTTCATCAACCTTTTCAGCTCCATCATCTTTGCAAAACTTCTCCTTTTGATTCATAGGAGTTGTTGTAGATTTGCATTTTTCCATTTTGAACTTTATGAGAATTTCTTTAGCATATTTTTGCTGGCATATAAAGACCTCATGTCCTTTTTGCTGAATTTCCATGCCAAGAAAGTAGAACATTTCACTTTCGAAAACTTCCATCATTTCAGTCTTGAACAAATTAATCAAGTTCAAATTGCTACCAGTAACTAGCAAGTCATATATATACAAAGAAACAATGGTTAAATCAGAATCTTCTATTCTAATATAGAGTGTAGACTCGCTGAGACTTTTTGTAAAGCCTAAGCTCAGAAGATGAGCATCAATTCTGCTATACCAAGCTCTAGGATCTCGTTTTAATCCATACAATGCCTTCTTTAAAAGGTATACGTTGTCTTTTTTGCCTTTGATAGAAAAACCTTCAGGTTGTTCTACAAAGATTACTTCTTCAAGGTAGCCATTTAGGAAAGCTGATTTCACATCAAGCTGGTGTATCTTCTACCCCGTTGAGCTGCTAAAGCTAACAACATTGTTATTGTATCCAAATGGGTAGGAGTAAGAGTTTCTAAAAAAACTACTCCAAACATTTGTGCGTACCCTTTTGCAACCAGTCTGGCCTTGTACTTGTTTATGGCACTATCAGGATTGAGCTTGGTCCTATAAACCCACTTGACTCCAATAGCCTTCTTGTGTGATGGTCTGTCAACCAGCTCCCATGTGTTGTTCTTTTCTATCATTTTGAGCTCCTCCTACATTGGATATCTCCATTTTTTTTATCTTTAGCAGCCTCTATAAATCCTCCTGGTTCTACAATTGCAACATTACACTTTTGATATATATTAGAAAGTGTTCTTGTGCCTCTAACATATACATCATCAACATCTTCATCTAGAGATTCTAGATTTTATTCTTTTCATCATCTTTCCAACTCCAGGTGTCATTTTCCACGAACTTGACATCCCTATTAACAATGATTTTGTTATTTTGAGGTTGATAGATCCTATAAGCTTTTGAGAGACTGTTGTATCCTACAAAAATTCTTGTTTCAGCCTTCTTATCCAACTTATCTCTTTTCACCTGAGGTACATAAGAAAACAAAGACAACCAAATATTTTCATATTTGTTAGCAAAGGTTTGTAACCAAACCAAGCCTCAAATGGTGTCTTCTTTTGCAAGGCCTTAGTTGGCAATCTGTTTAGCATAAATACTGCAGTATTTGCAGCTTCAGTCCAAAATTTCTTTGGCAGTCCTTTCTGATGGAGCAAACACCTTTTCATCTCCATTAGCGTCCTATTTTTTCTTTCCACTAATCCAGTTTATTGGGGAGTATAGGGTGTTGTTAGCTGATGCTCAATTCCCACTTCATTACAAAACTTGTTGAATTTTTCTGAAATATACTCGGTTCCATTATCTGTTCTTATCACCTGAATTCTGCAACCACTCTAATTTTCCACAAAATCCTTGTATTTCCAGAATACATCAGCGACCTTAGATTTATAATTCAAAAAATAAATCCAACAATATCTGGTACATTCATCAATAAAGGAAATATAGTACTTACTACCCTTTAAAGAGAGTGTTTTCTGAGGTCCACCTACATCCGTGTGAATAAGCTGTAACTTCTGCTTTACCCTCCATGATGAATTCTAAAAAGGCAACCTTGTTTGCTTACCATACTGACAAGCTTCACAAGCAGGCAGGTTCTTCTCAAGGCTTGGAAGACCTTCTGCTAGTTAATTTTCTTTCATGAAGAGAATAGCATCATGATGAAAATGTCCGAGCCTTTTGTGCCATAGTTCTGAGTTATTTTCCAACTAGATAAACTGCTGCTTGCTCCTCGTCCAACAGGTTCAAGGCAAAACTTTTTCCTCTCATCTTGATCTTGAACATCTCTTTATTATCAGCATCCTTGATGACACATGTTTTTTCTTCAAACAACACTTTCAAACCATTTTCAAGTAGTTGTCCAACACTTAAGAGGTTCTGATCAAGATCAAGAACAAAAAGAACATCAACTATAAGTTTCAAACCTGTAAGGCTTTCAATTGCAACAATTCCTCTGCCTCTCACATCGAGATATTCTACATTTTCAATTCTCACTTTGGAAATAAATGATCTATCTAGATCTTTAAAGAGTTCTTGGTCGCTTGTCATATAATTTGTGCATCCATTATCAATTAACCAACTTTCAGAAGCGCTTTTGCTAGCAAAACAAGTTGCTACAAACAATTGCTCTTCTTGATATTGATTTACAAGAAGCTTGTTCTTGTTATGGTTGTGACTTGCATACCCTCTCCACATGGCCTAATTGACCACATTTGTTGCACTTGACATCTTGTCTCCACCAACACTTCTGTTGAGAGTTATTTGTCTTTTTGCAATGAAGGCAGAGAAACTGACTTCCTCCTTGATTGTTATAATTATTGCTTGGCCTCTGCTTCTTGTTCTTTTTCCTTCCTTTGTTTGACTCGTTGTTATGTGAATTAGCTTGAAAAGAACCTTCAACAATCTTTTCTCATTAATCTCCTTTGCTCCAGTGCCTGCAAAGCTTTAACAAGTTTTGCCAAGGTAATGCTTGACAGATCTTTAGAATTCTCTAAAGAAGAAATTATGGCTTCATATTTCTCAGGAAGTGTAACAAGAATCTTTTGAACAATTCTTTTATCAGCAAAATCCTTACCAAACCATCTCACCTTGTGTATTCTTTTTTGAGATACTCCCAAATTTCTGCAGCAGACTTCATTTGCATAATTTTGGTAAGAATTGAAGGGGATACTGCAAAGAAAAGGCAAGCTTTATCTTTGGCTTTCCTTGTCTTATTCTCCTTGTGATGTTTCATCTGATTCACTGTTGGATTATCACCGAGAGGAGTTACTTCATAATCTTCTTCTACTGTTTCCCAGAGATCCAACGTTTCAAGATAAACCGTCATTCTAATTGCCCAAGCTTGATAATTCTCACCAGTGAAGACTGGTGGAGTTAATAAGCTTGTTTTAGAATTCATTTTCTATACATTATTTAAGATAGTAGTTCAAAGAAAGGTTTATATGGTTCGCTCTCTTCTCACGGGTCCCTCAAGATGGCAATGCTCTAATACCAATCTGTAGGAGTGTAACAGATATTGACTAAGAAAGAAAAGAAAAGATAACAAGGTTAAGTTGCTGTTTTTTATTGAAATAATGATTGTCATATAAATACATAAATTCATAACTTAAAAAGCTAAAGAAAAGGATTAAAATAAGCTAACATTATCTCCAATAACTAAAGCCTAAAATATTGAAACTGACTAATCATATTCTGCCTAATACTGCAGCCTAATATATTTGAACTTAATCCTACTTTTAAGTTGTATATTGATACAGCAGAAAGTGCAACTAATCTGCAGGTTTTGAGGCACCACTTTCAACAGGTATGGAATCATCTTTTTTAGGGAGCGTTTTAACCCCAATGCTGAATTCTCCGGCGCGAATCTAGATTTAGTCGAACTCCAATGTGGGTACCAGGCACTGAGTGGAAAACAAAAAAAAAATCAGTTCTTACCCACTCAAAATGCTTCACTATCTAGAACTTCTCATGATAGTATAATCGCAGTAAGAAACTCAATATGTTGTTCATTGCAGTTTTGCATAACCCTTTAGTTCCGTGAAATGTGCAAGATGTAAAATACTCAAATGAGCGTAAAAAGGGAAAAAAAGAAGAGAAAATCAGGCTCCTTTCCATGATGATGTTGATGGGACACTAATAACACTCAAATTACTCGCAAAAACAATTAAATGAGTAAGTGATCACTAGCAATATAAATACCCAAAAAAAGAGTCGAGATCGAATCCCACAAGGAGTGACATAAACGTAAGAATTGAATAAGAAAATTAAAAGCGCAAACCAATTCATTGTAGCAATTAGGACAAATAGGTGGATGATTCCACAAATTTAGTAAAAGAATTTTGGAATCAATTGTCACAATTCAATTAAAAACAAAGATTTAAACAAGTAAGAGACGATCTAGGGGTGTGAGAGTTGGTATCAACATCAAGTAGGGGTACAAGTGCTTGCTCAATAATGCTAGACAAACATGGATAGGCTAGGTAATCTTCAACGACACAAATCTTCTTTCTATCTCAATGCATCATATCATAGAATCTACTTCCGGTCTCATCCATGCAAAATACAAATAGACCCAGATCCTTACTAAAATCTCTCTTTCGAGCAGATTTAACAATTAGAATTAAATCACAATTTCTATTTCGAGCAAACTACAACAATCAAACTCATTTTTCAAGTATTAAGTTATTTACCCACTTAAATTAATCTTATTTGAGCATCAATCGAAGATCTAAGCTAGGATTAAGTTTTCAGCCTTAACTCATAAATTAACCCCATGCTAAATAGCTCAAATGCATATATAAATAGCAGAAAAACAGAGCAAGACACTAGACCAACTAAAACTAGTTAACACCCAACTCCATAATCACACCCTTAGAATTGGAGTTTTAGCCAATCATCATAAAAAGAAAATAAATTATACTCATGACGTTTTCAGCCATTAAAGTATTGATAATTAGCAATAATCTTCAACACCCATTTTGAATTGAACCCTTAATTGTTAATTACAAGATTGTTCAAAAACTGCAAAACTAAGAGAAAAGTAGAAAAAAGTCTATTTCTTTGGAGAAAGCTAAAATGGATAAAAGATACATTTTCTCTCTCCTTTGGGCTATTTATAATTTTCCAAGAAATTAGTCTGGAATTCTATGTGCGACCTGATCGACGACATTAGTAGGGCTCGCTTATATGATTCAGTGGATCGTCATTCTGTTCTTCAGCTTGCCCTTTCTTGGTTTCAGGCTTCATTTGTTTGAACCTCAGTCAGCGAACTCGATTGAGTAAGGCTTTCACGTTCAGTGAATTCCTGATTACCACCTTTGTTTGCTCATTCAGTCTTCGTTTTAACTCAGAAGTCTCCCACCTTCGGTGATGGAGCTTTTAGCTCCTCGAACTGGTTCGGTCAATCACCGTTTACACTTTGCATCGCTGACCTACCTTGAATATTTTCTGAAGTGAACATTGTCACTTTGAGCGAGGTCCAGACCTATTGGGCGATCCACCCATTGTGATAGGTGATCCTCAGCGGGGAGTTTATACTCTTTTCAATATTTTTGGCCTCTTTTCATAAATTCATCGTTGCCTTGTCCTTTACCCTTTATAGTTGTAAACATTAAAATATCATCAGATAAGGACATAAATAGGCATTGAGGACAATATTTGTTGAACTAAAAAGACCTCAAATAAGTCAAAATCTCAGACTCATCAACACCCCCAACTTAAACTCTTGCTTGTCCTCAAGTAAATCAAGAACACAACCAGTTCAACAAGTGTCTACAACAGTTCTCAATGTGAGTTAACATGCAAGTGCCATGACAAGACTACTAACAAGTATATGCAATATTTCAATCATGCTCAAGAAACTTCAAATGATGACTAGTCGGTATTAATCCAAGCTCAAGCTCACTAATGCTCTCTTATAATGCAAAACAACGCTTCAACAAAAGCATTCAAGTGACCTCACAACAAAAATAATTCCATGCTCTCACAAAGCACAACAACAAGAAGTTAGAAATCAATACTACTCTCACTCTCCGAAAGAGAAATACATGCATGCTTCATCCCATAGGTTTGCCCATATTTCCAATCATCACACAACCCGGTTTTAGCAAGATCTCAAGTGTTTTTAGACTTGTAATGGGCTGAGGGTAAAGGTATGGTCAGTTTGGATCAGTGAATTCACCTTTTCAAAGCATTGTTACACTCATCTTTACCTTTTTCTCAAGTTCTTTTTATTCTTTTCATGTGGAGACTCAATCCTCAAAAAAAAAATTCATTCAATTTATCAGTAACCCCTTTTATTTCATCAAGATCTTCATTTTCATGTTTTCTCATTTTTTCATAAGGAGGGGTTCCTTATTTTTGCCCTAAACTTCAAGGTTGAGTCTCACTTTTCTTCTCTTTCACTTGATTTTCTTTCCTCCCTTTTCATACCCCAACTTAGGTTTTTGGCAGAAGTTAGCTATTCAAACAAACCAATACTTAGAAAAAGATTTATGGGTGAGAAGTTAAGGTCTTATTTGGTTAAAGAGATTTCAATGAGGTTGACAACAAACAGTATAGGCTCAAATGGGTCCAAGATGGTTGCACACCCTCACAAGGTACTCACAAAAGGTATGAACATTTTGATTCTCTCTCAAACTTTGTGCCCATGATCATGTCTTACATTCACCAAGACTAAATAATTAGACTAACAAGGAAAATTATAGGAATCAACAAGTGTGCTTTCAAATAGGATCTCACCACACATGGCACTTCAAACACAATCATTTAACACAACTCTATAAAATTAAGAAGCTTGCGTGCGATGTTCATTGCAAGGTTCACATCAATAGCCAATTAGTCAACACAAAAATCTAAAAGATCATTCAGAAGTAGAGCAACACTGATTTCTTCTTGCAACACCAAACACAAAATACATCTTTCATCAATAGCACTATCCAAGACATCGATATTGGATAAAATCTATCCTCGAATATCAAAATTTAAAACACAAGCAACATACTTCAAAATTTACGGGCAATTGATAAAGAAACGAAATGAAACCAACAACAAACCAAATATAATAAAACCAAAATACTAAAATATCAAAATACAACTGAAATAAACAAAATACAATCAAAAGTAAGTATATGCACATGTTCCTCACCCCCACCAAAAAGTAACTTGTAGTGCCCTCAATGCTAGAAACAATATTACAGTAATGGAGTGAGATGAATAATAGGTCCCTCTGACATAATATGCCTCTGAAGAACTCTGATCCCGTGGCTCGGAGAGAGTGACATCATCTTGGGAATCAGTGTCCAACGCATTAGGAGGTGGAATAATGGATTTTGAAGGACAAACCCTACTAGTGCCAATTGTGGAGGTCTGTAGCGTGATCTGTCCAATGTAGCATACACTATCAACTCCTCAATACTTTACTGCTCAGCTAAGGCCTCCGCACTAGCTTTCTTATCATCTCTCTCCAATAAAGTCTATATTGTATGGGTAAAACATTGCTCAACAGGTAAAAGCATCACTCTAGTTGGAGCCTCTCTAGGGGAATCAAGCCGGGGGAGGAGGGCGTAATAGCCGGGAAAAGAAAATATTACATAGGAAGGTACACTCCCACACACCTAACGCTAGATTTTCTTCTGGGGTAAAGCCCTCCGTCACAACAGAGGATAATTGCACTAGTCTCCAATATGATAAAAATTTATCTTGAGCCTACAGCAAAATCTTAGACAAGTGGCTCAATTGAAGTACGGATAAAAATAGTTTTTTCCCTCGGGTATATAGTAACATTTTTGTGATAATAACCATAAGTTTTTAACCTTGCATGAAAGTAGAAGGGATCTCATTTTTTCACTTGTAATACAATTGTCCATGATAAAGTGCCAAAAATTCTAAAATATAACTCTTTTTTGCTCTAGTTCTTATATTTTACCACTCAAATTTCTTAATCTTTATTTAGTTTAACACTCAGTTCATTTACTTGTGTTTCTTGGTCTTAGATGAAAAATAAAAGAGTTTTGATTGAACCCAGTCCACTTGCCTTTATCCCCTATTTCACAAATATAACTTCATTTCCACCCACATGTTTTCCTAATAAGTAGTTTGACGTCGTCTGTGGAAATATGCATTTTTTATATTATTTCGATCTATTGCTTCTAATCTTTGCTAGGTCATCAGTTCATGTGACAGAGTGGTTAGTACTCTTTCATCCTTAACCAAATATCTCAGATCGAGTCCCCTTGGCTATGGAGTTTTCTTTTTTAGGGAGCAATTTATACCCCAATGTTGAATTTTCCAACAGAAATTTGAATTTAGTTGGACTCCAATGTGGGTACCCGAAACTGAGTGGAAAATGAAAAAAATCAGTTCTTATCCACTCAAAATGTTGCCATGGATGGAACTTCTCGTGATAGTATAATTGCATAACCCTTTAGTTTTGTTATATGTGCAAGATGTGAAATGCTCAAATGAGCATAGAAAGGAAAAAAAATAAGTATCCTTTCCATGACAACGTCCAGGGGACACATGCAAGGAGAGATTAAACTCTAATTAAAGAAAATGATAGTGATGAAGGGTATCGTAGAGATCAATACCTCCACAAAGAGGCTTACATCATCACCCAAGAGAAAAGTGGGTCCTACACCCAAACTTCATTTTAAGCCTAAATCCACAAGGGGTATCAGAATTAGCCTAGAAGCTTTGAGATCCAAACGAAGGGTAGTTCTAGACAGAATTCAACATTTCGGAGATAACTGTGTTGAAAAAATTCTCATCCGAGCTCATTTACTAAGAATGTTGACTAAAGTCAAACTTACGCCTTAACTTGAAAGTTAAAATGTCTAATTGCACAAACTCGTACTGAAAGCCTCGGGAATCATGCCAACAATGTTCCTAGCCTAGAGTGATATTTCCGGAGCTGATGGAATCCTCAAATCTGATTCTGAGGTCATATTCTTGAACTTTTGATCAAAACTGACCGTTCTAGGTTCAGAATCTCCAAAACACTAAAAATCGCATAAAAATCAAACGAACGACCAGGTGAGTGAACAGACTGTCCAAGCAAGTCATAAATGACTTAGGGTAGCTAAAAGAAAGATCTAAATGACAAACATGGGGCATAAACACAGAAAGGACCTGGAGGTCATTACGTATTTCTAGATACTCTTCGTGAAATTTCTAGCTCCGCCACTGATTATAAGGTATTAAAATGTAACTTATATAGACCGGAAGAAGTGTGTAAATTTCTATAAAACTAATGTAATTTATATAGGTTATAATAAACTATTTATAATTTTTCTAAGTTATCGATCAAGAACCAGTCAACTCCCAGCCCAGCTAGCAAGAGTGACAATCAACCCAGCCAGTCAATTACCTGGCCAGCTAGCAAGAATGACAATCAACCCAGGCCGCCTAGCCATACAATACACTCCCAAGGGCGTAAGCCACCCAGCTAACAAAAGTGACTCGGGGGCTTATAAACTCCGTAGAGGATATCAGATATCTAAGCCGCTCAGCCAGCTTGCCCAGTCCCAGGGGCGTCAGCTGTTGCTCCCCAATATACACGCAAGTGTACGTGGTCGCACAAGTAATATAGATTCTTAAAGAAACGAGTTATCTTTCCCAAGGGACTTATGATCAAATTATATTCACTCACTTCTACAACTAAAAGTAAAAAGTAACCTATTCAAGAGTTGATGATTTATTGTTTATCTACTAATAATTATGCACTAATTAAACGTAACTAATTGTGAACAACTTTGATATAATGTTTCAAGCAAGTTAAAAGCAATTCCAGGGCTGCAGTATATACTGAATATCCTGTATCATATTATTAGCTTAGAATTAATTTCAGTTGTCAAGTTACTGGTTTATAGGGTTGATAGTATGATCCGGGTTATACACCTCTCGTTGCCTACCCCAGTTAGCTATCTAACTACATTATTGAGTGGGGATAAATAGACTAACTGGCGAGCATTAAGATTTCATCCTATTTCGTAAACAAGCAATGTGTTCGTCTGGGCATCACTCCTGAACACTAATCACCTCAATCTAATGGGTGGACCGAGCTCTCTATATTCTCTGGTCTATCTAATCTCTCCTCTCTCGATTTTAAGATAAGACACTAAATTTATCTTATGGTGCGCAAGCATAAAATACTAAAACAAGAATATAGAAGTAACTTATAATGACAACCAAGATTTAATTCAACAAGCCTTAAATAATCAACAATCAATTCGTAGGTACAACCCCAGAACTAGGGCTTTTAGCTACTCATGCTATTAGAAAACAAGAAAATACAATAGTTCATGTAATTTCCGGACTATAGAAAAGTTAAAAGATAAAAACCTATTACAAACTTGAATTCTTGCTCTTGCACACTTCAATCAAAAGTTGAACACGATTATGGAGCCCTAAGGATCTATTTATAATAGTAAGAAAAGTTGGGAACAAATCCTACTCAAATTAGGAATCCTACTTAATGTTTAAAACTTGGAAAAGTCGGCAAAAGAGGGACGTCTCGCGCCTCTTATCACCCCACGAACATGCTCCAGCTACATCAGTGTTGGCGCGTCGTGCCTGAGAGATGCCTCTGAATGTTGGGCCTTGGCGCGTTGCGCCTCTCAGCACGCCACCAACTCCTCTCTGATGCCACCAGTGGCGCACCGCGCCAACCAGTGCGCCAGCCACTGGTGGTTTTTGCCTTGATCATTTTCTTGCACATCTTTGCTCCGTCTTTCTTCGTTCCAACTCCACTTCCTTTGAGATTTCCTGAAACAACTAATCATGTGTGTAAGTGCACAATCATTACAAGTATAACAAAAATCAAGCTAATAGACTCAAGATTATTCCTCAACTTAAGCACTTTATGGGAAATTATTGACAACTTAGGCATATAAATATGCCTAAGATCATCAGTCGTTCAGCTAACAAGAGTGCCTGGGGGAGTATCGACTCTGAAGAAGATCTCAAGTAGTCTCCAAGCCACCGTGGATCAACATCCACTCCCAAAGGTATCGCAAAAGGCTCCAAGACAGAAGCACTCCAGTCCCGAGAAAGCATACAATCTCTGATAATGCATCAGAGCTGCAGAAATTGGGAGAGGAAATAGAAAGTTCCAACAATTTGCGCAAACACCTAAATTAAGGCTCATTCTATCAGACCCAAATTTGTTATTCCAGTCTACAAGGACCTAGTCCATCCAAATAACGTCAGAGACATACCAAGGTCACAAGGTGCACGGATCTAAGGCAACACTCGTTTATCTTAGACTAAGGACAAAACATGCTCTAAAAACCACGTAGTAAAACTAGTAACTTACGTAGTATGTGACAACACGCGTACAACTCGAGCTAATCATGGTACTACCCTTGAAACAGTAGTAATCAACCCTAAGTCATGGTTTCTAAAAAGATAAGTAGGAATAACTAGGTACCCACCCCTAATTCACATTAACTATCATGAATTCACATATTCATGCTCAATCTAATTAGAAAGGAAGTTGTAGCCTACTTGTGGGTTGACCGTGCACGCTCCAAATCACAAGGCCGAAGCTTTTCCCTTCTAAATGGCCTCTGAACTTTATCACTCTATCAAAAATAGGATCATAATGTCAATACGGTCGTTTAGACACCAAAATCACTCAAAACGGAGACGGACCAATTTTTAGAGTCAAACGGGAAATGTGGAAACCGCACCAGAATTTCTGGAATTGACTCAGTCAAGAGGTCTTTAACTATGACTCAAACTTTTATTCCAAAGATGAACACAATTCGAGGCCAGAAATAGCCCACAACAACACATGCAAATAACCAATAAGTGAAGCAACAAAGAGAGATGGGGTAGTAGCTCAATCACAAATATCACCTCAAACGGAGGTCCTTCAACAACTCTCGATCACTTCACCACGTAGCCATGCTCCCAAAGATTACTCACGACTTTGAATCACTCAAATCAAAGCTTGAATGAGGGAGAAATCTTTTTAAAAAAAATAAGAAATGAGGCTGCAAAATCGCTATATAAATAGTTCAGCTATGGTCGCTAAAAGTCTAATTCTGGTTTCTAAAAGTCTGATTTATGGTTGCTAAAATCCTGCAACAGATATCGACATTCGGGATTCATTCAGAACCACGTAAAAGCAGACGAGATATGCAACCCTATAAAATTTGATATTCTGGACTCAATAGAGCAGTCCAAATTCTCTTACGAGTTCATCTCGGGAAAAAGTGGGTCCCACACCCAAACTTTATTTTCAGCCAAAATCCACAAGGAGGATTGGAATTATCCCAAAAGCTTCGGGATCCAAACAAAGAGTCGTTCTGGACCAAATTCAACATTTCGAAGATGACCTCGCTAATGGAATTCTCATCCGAGCTCGTTTACTCAGAATATTCACTAAAGTCAAACTTACGCCTTAACTTGAAAGTTAAAATGCCTAATCGCACAAACTCGCACGAAAAGCCTCGGGAATCATGCCGACCACGTTACTAGACTAGAATGACCCTTTAGGAGCTGATGAAATCCTCGAAATTGGATTCTGAGGTCATCTTCTTGAACTTTTTATCAAAACTGACCATTCAAGGTTCAAAAGCTCCAAAACACTAAAACTCGCATAAAAACTAAACGAACGACCAGGTGACTGAATAGGCAGTCCAAGCAAGTCATAAATGACTTGGGGTCGCTACAGGAAAGATCTAAATGATGAACAGGAGGCATAAACACAGAAAAGACCTGGAGGCCATTACATATTTCTAGACACTATTCGTGAAATTTCTAACTTCACTCCTGATTATAAGGTATTAAAATGTAACTTATATAGACCGGAAGAAATTGTATGTAAATTTCTATAAAAATAATGTAATTTATATAGGTTATAATTTTTCTAGGTTATCGATGACTCATCATGACCAGTGGCGTTGCTACGGCCATTCAGGGTGTCCAATTGGACACCCTTCATCGAAAAAAATTACGTTGTATATATATATGTGTGTGTGTGTGTGTGTGTGTGTGTAAAATTCTACATTTAAAGGATATATATTTAAAGTTGGACACTCTTGACAAAAGTTATGTCTTTGGTGCATAGATAATGGGTGTTCATTTGAATGAAGGAGTTCTAGGTTCAAACCCCAAATAGCACAATTTTTTTTGTTTTATTTTGACAGTCACACAGCACTATTCTTGGATACCCTTAGTAAAATTTTGGATTTCGCCACTGCTCATGACTAATACTTATATAATACTAAAGTTGCACGCACTTATCTTTTTAATTGTTCTAGTTGGGTAAATATAGTACTCACATAATAGTTAAAGAATAAAGAGTTGAAAACACATTTAAATTATCCTTTTCTTAGTTTCATATATAAATTATCACTGATTAATTTTGATAAACATATCTCAGCTAATATGTGTCGATGTGTACTACACAGTTATTTAGCAAAGAACAACTTCAAATTCATATAATTAATCTGATATCACGTGCTTACAATTTGAACCCTTCCCTTTTTTTTCTTCTTTTTTTTTGGTTCTAAAATTTTCACTTTTGTTATATTGATATGAAAGTAAAAATTATTTTCTTAAAAATTTGTATATAACTTACCCAAAACAAAAAAAATGTAAAATTCTTTTAGGGAATGGGGTAGAATTAATTTTTTCAATTTTTTTTAGAGGGGGATATTGATACTTTAATCTTTAACTTTTCAGTTTTAACTAATAATAATAAATTATCTAATTTTTTTCAATGTGGAATATTTTTCTATGTGACAAAACTTTTTAAATAAAAGAGAGTGTAGTAAAAGAGAGATGTCTATTTCTCTTACTAATGAGTGATAATTTAGATTAGGAGTGTACAAGACCGGTTGGTTCGGGTTTTTCAAATATCAAATCAAACCATTTGTGTAAAAAATTTAAATTTATAAACCAAACCAAACTAATAAAGTTCGGATTTTTTCGGGTTTTTCAAATAACAAACCAAACCATTGTGTCAAATTTTTAAATTTATAAATCATACCAAACTAATAAACCTCAGATTGTTTTCAGATTTTTGGATTTTTCTGGTAAAGTTTGCATACAAACATATAATTAACTTGTGCTCCAAATATTTCTTTAGTCCAACCAAAATACAATTATCTAAGGTATTTCTTAAGAAAATAACACAAAATATGAGATGAGGATATTCGATAAAAAATAATAATGAAATCATCATATAAAATAAATATTGCAAAGTCATAATGAAAATGATCATAATTTAAAAGTACTAAATCATGCTAAAATAATTTTAATAAGTATTAGTTACAAAACTGAATATTTAAAGAATATTAAAATTAGATTATGTAATTTAATTGTCTAAACCAATGTAAAACTAAAGAACAAATATTCAATATTATTGTCATTCTAGTGTTGAATTGATTTTCTTTTTGCATTAGTATTAATTTGATTTTGATTTAAGTTTTATTATAATTATCAACATCTATGAACTATAATCTTTATTGGACCATTCCGAATTCTAAGTTTTAAACTTGAAATAATATATTAAAAGATAAAAACTATGAAATAGTATAAAAAATATTTTAAAATTATATCAAAGTAAATATCTTTATGTATAAAATAAAATTTTAAAATTACATATATAATGTCGGGTTGGTTTGGTCTCGGGTTGATTTTTCTTAGTTAAAACCAAACCAACCCAAATATAATTGGGTGTTTTTTTTCCAATACCAAACCAAGTCAAACCAAATCACTAGTCGGGTATTTTTTTGGTTTGACTCGATTTGCGGTTTGGTTCGGTTTTGTACACCCCTAATTTAGATATGAAACTCACACTAATAATAATTTAAGTATGAAATACTCCCTCTTTCCAACAATAATTGTCCACTATTGACTTGACGCATCCTTTAAGAAACTATAAATAGGAAGATAATTTTGCTATATCACCATTTGAATATAATAAATACAATGTCTTGAAAAATATAATAGGGAAATGACTATAATTAATGATAAGGACAAATTAGGAACTAAGAGGAAATGACTATAATTAATGACAAGGACAAATTAGGAACTAAGTGTAAAATTATCCACGAATTTCATAAAGTGGACAAGTATTATTGGACATCTATTTTTAATATAATGGACAAGTATTATTGGACGGAGGGAGTAAAAATTCGGTACTTCACTCATGGTTAAACTCAATGCAAAAAACATGGCACGTTAATCTTGGGGAACATATAAATGGGAGGAATTTAAGTTGGGGGTCCATTAATTGGAGATGTGATAACCTTAATGATGCTTATTAATAATGAGGACACTTAAGATAGTTAGGAAACATAATCACATGGATATCTTAATCATACTAGTTGAATCACAACAAAAAAAAATGAATTATCTTATGTCATGTCATTTTCTGGGTCATCCAGTGACTATGACAAGAATATAATGTCTGCTTACGGTATCGTTAACAATGATTAGTGGTTAAACTAATATCATTCTTGCCTCTTAATCCCTCAGTTAGTTATTTTTTTATAGTCTTAATGACTCATTGAAAAATGGATAAACAATGGGCTTTTTAACATGTACCTTTTTGTCATTTGTTGATTATTATTAGTGTCGATATAATGATGTGCTTCTCCTTTAATTGACTTCCAATAGATGAACTATAAGAGGCTCTAAATGCTTAGAAAGGTGTCAATTTCTCCATGGGGAAACCCTACCAATTTTCCCTAAAGTTGTCATGATAAACTCCTATTAGAAAAGGTAAAAAAGGTTTCTACGAGTAGAGGCAGAGCTAGATGGGGGTTTGTGGGTTTGGACGAATGAAATGCATAAAAAAAATAGGGGAAGGAAGTCAGAGACTCCCTTTTTTTTGGTTTAAGGGCTGCTCGCCCTACCGAAGTACGAATCCACTAACTTTTTTATAGACTTTGTATTTGTATAAGAAAATAAAATAAATATATATGTATATTTACTTGTGAACACCTAACAAAATTGATTGACAACTCAGTTGTAAGGAAGGAGCGGTGGAAATGTCTTTCACACTAATGTTGTGGGTTCAAACTCTACCATCAATCTCTGTCCTAAAACCCAAACTCTTAATTCTGGTTCCGCCTCTGTCTACGAGTATTAGACACATCTTCTTCAACATACAATCCATCTCTTATCAAGTTGAATTCAATTACAAGGGTACAACCTTCCATAATTTTACACATACGTCCCAACCACCCATATATTCATGTTTGTTTGTCTTCTACTCTTCTTTTAGGCTCCCTCAATGACTTTTGATGTCATCAGAAAAATGTTAAGTGAATCATATTTGTTAAGAGAATGGTTAGTTCTTCCCGTAATTATTTGTCATGGCTAATTTTTACATTATATTTGAACTAATTTAAGTTAGGTTCAACATTTTTTAAGATGACATCGAGCTAGGTTAATTCATTTACATAATATTGTAGAATCATGTTATATATATACCTAGGCGTGCGGTGGAGGGATTAGGGAGAGAGTGTAACGATCCACTTAGTCCTTTTAAGAATTAGTGTTCAATCGTTTGTCATCAATTTCAAAAGATCTGTTATTTTATTATTTATTTGCTTCAAATTATCAAGGTCAATAAGACGTTGTTCAGTTCACTGTTGGTACATAATTCATTTTTAAAATCTCGGTATTTGTATTATTAGAGATTTTAAGGTTGTATTATTTTTCTATCCTATATTAATTATCTAATTTACTAAAAATAATTATTACTCCCTTCGTCTCATTGTGGCACTTTTTGAATTTTGCGATTCAAATAAGTCTATCTTTGACCGTAATCTTTTCATAGATCTTTTTAACATTTTGAATTATTAATTATTGTCATTTATAATACTTTTTACGTAGTTTACAAATATATAAATTTCATTTCAAAAAATATGAAGATTTCATACGCAAATTTCCGATCAAAGTTAAACTATTTGACTATCGAAAAAAGAAAAGTGACACTTAAATTGGGACAGAGGGAGTAAAATTATTTATCAATTAACAAAATTAAACTATCATTTTTTTTTTCATTACCCTAGCAATTAATTTTATTTTTTTTGAAAGTATAAACAAAATTAGTTAAATTTCAAAAAAAAAATTAAAAATTCTTAAAGAGTAAATTAGTAAATTATCATTTTTATTAATAACTTCTAAAAAAGTAAAATAACTAATCCAAAAAAATGAAAGGAGTATAAAATTAATTTTTTTCTCTTCACAATAATTTCATAATTTTCTAATTTCATAAACACTTAAATATATCAAATATACTCCAACAAGAAAATATAATAGAAAGACCATCTGTAATCTTGACAAATAATTGCATAAGTTTTGTTTCTATTTTCATATAACTCAAAATCGAAAATCATCCACAAACTCCTACATACATACATACTCTCTCAATTTATAGTAAAACCTCTATAAATTAATACAGGTGGGACCATGAAATTTATTATTTTATAGAGATATTACTTAATCGATAAATTAATATTTATTAATTGAAAGAATGATTTGAGACTTAATGAAGGTTAATTTTGATTATATCAATATCATTGTATCTTACCAATTTATGTATTATATTTATTGATTTCACATAAAAAAAAATAGTATACATAAAGTACAACAAATACGTCAAAATCATTGTATCTTACTAATTTATGTATCATATTTATTGAATTGTCACTATCATGCAAACAAAAAAGCAGGGATGACAAGTGTGTTTTTTGATGAATATATTTGTTGGTTTAATCACAAAATGCATGGTAGACGAGTTTTGTTTATTGTAGATAATTGTCCAACCCATAATAGAAATACTGAAGGACTACAAAATGTTAAATCGTTTTTCTTGCCACCCAATATGACATCCAAAATTCATCCTTGTGATGCTGGGATAATAAGAGCTTTCAAGATGTATTATCGTAACAAATTTTATCGTAGGATATTAAAAGGCTATGAAGTGGGACGAACTGATCCAACAAAATTAATGTTTTGAATGCTATGAATTTCTCAATCCCTGCTTGGACAACAAATGTTCAGTAAGAGACAATAGCAAATTATTTTCGACACTGTAAAATTCGTTCGGGGGATGCAATCTCAGAGAATTTGAATGAACCCACTTGTGAAAATGTCATTCATGAACTTGAGGTCATGATTAATGATCTCGGTTACCACGATAAAATGGATGGCAATAACATGTTGGATTATTTGGGTGAAAGTGATACATGTTTAGAGGTCCAGAGCTTAGAAGAAATTGTGGATACCATCGGAAAAAGCAATGTTGAAGATGATATTATACCTTTGGAACCAGTTACGCATAAGGAAGCACTTATCACATCTAGAACTCTTCACAATTTTATGGTGTAGTTCGAAAAGACAACACCGAAGCTCTTGGATGCAATAAGAAAAGTTAGATATGAGCTTCAACTAGATTTAACTTTTAAGAAAAAACAGAACACAAAGAATCATATTTCACTAAATTGTCTTAGATATATTTGTACTTTTAAAGAATTATTAATTTATGATATTAATGGGACCATATATTTATATAAGGGTCTTTTGGAAATATATTATCTTATTATCTTATCGAAATTGGTGATTTTTTCCATTGGCCCAAGTCGGGATCGAAGGAAAATATTATTTTAGAGAGATTATTAATTTACTGAGTATTAATTTATAGAGGTTTTACTGTATATGATATATTTTTATTCTTGAAATTTAAACTATGTGAAATTTAATTAATATTTTAAAAATATTTTTTTTATTATTATATTAACATGATAAGAATTGCAACTTATAGTGTTTGTTCAAAAATATAACCTTCTCACTAAGTTGCAATTCCATCAAAAAAATTATTAGTTGCAATTCTTATCATGTTAATATATATATTTTTTAAATATTGTAGCTTGAATTTCGAGAACAAAAAATAATAAATTAATAGAGAGAATAAAATGAAAAAAATTAATTATATTTTGATTTTATTGATTTACAAGTAATTATAAATAACTATTTATTTTTTACCTA